>JAQGCY010000002.1:0-60540 GCA_034700645.1 Xenylla mediterranea | reverse complement strand
TGAAATCGCCCCTTTTATATTATGTTATGTCTATGTGAAAAAGCTCACTAAAGTCCAGTAGTGATTTCCTTGAGGCAACAGGACAGGACAAACGTCAATTTATTTCAGGGTAATAATATAGGGTTTTCATTAGATGAAAAATGATAATGCACTATGGTCGTATGGTACACATTCTCTCTGTTCTAAATTTTTAAATATACGTTAAAGGTTAAATAAAACAATGAATGAATATTTGGTATAAAATGAAGCAGAACCAGATTCTGTAAAGTCACAAAACTAACAAAATCGAACACGCTAAACAACGATCTATTCTTTACCTAAAGATTTGACATATACATTACATTAATAGTATTCATCCAGTTACTTTTATGATCCTAGCATGCAAGGATTAAATAATAAACTGTAAAATGATAATAATACTAATAATACTGTGACTGCATGTTGGCATTGGCTAGAAAATGAGAGAATTTTTATTCATAGAACGTATTAATAATACCAATACGGTACTGGAAAGTCTATGGCAAACTTTGCTTCAAACTTTCCCCTCTGCCCAAAGATTACATCTTTTTAAGCAAGCAAGCAAACCAAATCAGCTCCACGGTCCACCCCAGGTACCGATTGTGATAATAATGCAATGAGTAAAAAATGTTCAAGGATTGATCTCTAAACCTTGATAACGAATTAGTTTATACAACTTGTTTTTACAAGATGAGAATTTATAATTAGGCTTATTGATTAAAATATTTTTTCTGAAATGTTTTATTTATTTTTATTTTCCACAGATCCTTATCAAATGTTTGGTCCGACAAGTAGTCGTTTGGCAAGTTCAGGTAAGTTAATTGCTTATTTCATTTCAAAATCCCGAGTCTCCCCAATGAAATAATAAAAGAATAATATTTAAATTGAATTTTACTTTTAGGCTCAGGTCAAATTCAATTATGGCAATTTCTACTTGAATTACTGTCGGATTCCTCTAACGCCAACTGTATTACATGGGAAGGAACGAATGGAGAGTTTAAGCTTACAGATCCTGATGAAGTTGCTCGAAGATGGGGTGAACGAAAGTCAAAGCCAAATATGAATTATGATAAACTTAGTAGAGCTCTCAGGTAATTAAATTAAAACTATAATTTTCAGAATTGCATTTCACCTTTAACTATTCATTGCTTAATTTTTATTCAGATACTACTATGATAAGAATATAATGACAAAAGTACATGGAAAAAGGTATGCATACAAGTTTGACTTTCAAGGACTTGCTGCAGCAACCCAACCCGCAACAACAGATCCAACTGCATATAAATATCAATCGGATTTCTTTATGTCAAGCTATCATGCTGGTAATTTGAAAGTAATGATCTAATTACGAAACGCTTATTTAAAATGAAACCATATTTCTATTTACAGGAAGCATATTTCCTAGTCCAACAAGTTATTGGACTTCACCAGGTGCAAATTTATACTCAAATATTGCAAGCCAAAGTGTGATGCCATCCCATGGGCACATGACCTCGCATCTTAGTTCATATCCCCATTATGCATGACCCAGGCCGGACTCGACTTCTAGTGCAGCCGCAGCTTTAGGAGTCAATCCAGCTAGTTCTTGGTTCCAGTAAAACAAGAAAAACATACAATTATTTCAATCCCTGTTTCGAATGAGATTATTAAAACTACAAGAGCGAGTTCGACAAAGAAATATAATTCTATTTGTCAGCGTGCCTTTTGATATGATTTTATGATTTTTTTTTCGTGGTCAACTTTTAAGTCTAATAATAATAATTATTTGTAACTAACGGTATGGTCAAGTTCAAGTACAATCAGTTATGAAACTGGAAGCCAAAGGTAAAAAATTAGACAATGAGATCAAAATTTTGAATTGTATTGATAACAATTTCTTTGTTGTATTTCACAGAGTACCTCAAAAATACGAACTTAGGACTTAGGTGAACAATACTTGTCAATATATTCATCAATCATTTCATCACTTGATCTCAAACTCAAAGTATTAAAAATTTAGAAGGCTTTTAATTAGCGTAATTCTCAAATAATAGTTTGTTATTGTTAGTAATATTACATAATAATCCCTTTCAAACAATTTGAATATATGCTTGTAAATAATTTATAAGTCTAAACTAAAAGCAAACAAATAATTCGCTACCTCGTTATTTGAGAAGGTGTATTGTGTACATTGTTAAATGTAATAATAATAAGAATAACAGTTAAGCATAATACAATAAACAACATGTAAATTATTTAAAAAATTAGCTTTCATCTTCCATAAATGTTATGTTAGTATGCGCAAAATTAAAATATAGTCAACAAACTGTCTATCTTCTACATATTTAGTTTAGTTAGATCTATAGTCAAGGAAGAGTAAATAATGTGTTTATGTAAATAAATTAAAGTCCCTAATAAATAGAGTAAATATTACATAATTAAAAAAAAACTCAAGTGAAAATAAGTACAAGTGCTTTATAATTATTACCATTTACCACTACAAAAAAGCAAAGCAAGAAAAGGGAGAATTCTTATTAACATTATTATTATTTTTTCTTCATTAATGGTTTTTAGTATAGAAAAGAAGCTCGTCATGCTCACCCAATACTCATACTCATGCACTCATTATAATTTATAACTATAAGAAGCATTAAATTAAAATAGAATAAACCTATCAAAAAATTATACAGATTTACGTTTATTTATGAAATGAAATATTTTTGTTGAAACAATACAGTTTGGTAGTTTGAATGATGGCTTGGCTTATAAGAATTAAAATTTAGATACATAGAATTGGCCGTATATACGTTCGTTTAGCAGATTGCTTGCAATTGCAAGACAACGATAAGTCGAAGACAGTACAAGGAGCTGTAGGAGGTTAATGGTACACTTTACTGTTTAATTTTTTGAGAAGCCTTTTGGTTTTGCTTGAATTTTGCATTGTTGTTGATAATGATAAGAAAAAGGGGAAAAAAAGAATCTCCTTCGAATCCCCAATACACCTTTATAAGTCTCTTATGCAGAAATAAATAATCAAGATTCGCAGCAGCAGCAACAGCAAGTAGTTAAGAGAGAGTTTTATAATATTGTTTTTTTAAAGGTTTATTTTATTTTACATTATTATTTTTTTTTACGATGAGTTAAAGTTAAATGTTCCTTTAACTTCACTTTAAGCATATGTCAGAATCAGATACCTACAATTGCAACTCCTAGTCATACACACAGTAACTTCTGTCCTTCATTCAAAGGTTCCTAAACTTACTTATGTAGACTTCCGAGTTCAGTAGTTTAAGTTATACCTTTAGTTGTTATTTTACTGGTACCGGTGATTGTTGAGTTCGAAAAAAAATTTCGAAACGAGTTATACATTTTTTTCCGGTTTATTAAGAGTTTACTCGGGACGGGCCAAACGGAAAATTCAGGTAAGCTAACTTTTCTCCATGAGTGAAAACTAAACTGCATAAATTCATTTGCTTTGTGACAAAAAAAGCATTCGTATTCTTTGCATTATTTATTGCTTTATTTTTAGCCTGTCAATAATTTATTTATCAACAAAAATTATCAGAAAAACCACTCGATGCATTTCAAATTAAATTAAATTTTTGTTTATTTGATTTGATTTAATTAATTTGTTTGATCTAATTTTAAAAAAGTAAACTTTGGCTATCTATTTACGGAAGACTTGAATTAGAACTAAGGAAATGATTTTTGATTGAGATAAGTTATAACTATAAGGCACTGCTGACCCATATCGTGAAATAATTTTTTTGCTACTAGGATGCATTGCATTTGGATTTTATTCTCTGTTGTAATGTAACATACAACAATACTATGCTCGATGCAGTTGTAATTGTAAAACACATGTACAAAAGTGCAAAAGTTTGCAAAAAAATAAAGAAGAATTAATCCTTTGCCAAGAAGTTAAAGTGTTTAACTAACTTAGTTTTTTGTGGCCAGAGGGGATTTTTGCCCGGAATCATGCATTAAACTTTGTCTTTAATATTACAATTTACAGATTACAGTTTCTGCAATACGACTACTGACACAGAGTTCTTCTCACTTACATACATTCAAATATTTTGTAAAGTATAAGTTGTAAAACGATTAAACGATTTTCTCACAATGTTCAATCATTTCCTATGTTCATGTTAATGTTAAATATTGTTAATCAATTCATTGAGAACTGCACTGCATTAGTGGTGGTATGATATGATGACCAAAGATGCAAAACTGCAAAAATTCTCTTTACAACAATATAAACGCATATCTAAACTCTTATTGCATGTATTGTTTTTTCCTGGCCCAAATAAACAATTCAAATATGAAATAAAAAAAATGAAGCTTTTACTTAATACGCACATGAAGTGAGTTTTCTGTTCCTTATAAGTATTTACGTCTATATGCACATAAAATAAAACAATATTAAAAAAATGAAGCTAGAATAAAAGTAGTTGAGCTTGAGATGAGACATTAAGATAAAGTCAAAAAGAAAGAAAATTACAATTTACAAATCCATTTTAATGAAAGTCTATACGCATTAAAACTCAACTTTTGTTGCATTGCATGCTTAGGTTTTAATCTTAACTTTAATAAAACTGATAACAATAATGCATTATTAAATGCAATGCAACTTTTCATTCATTCATTCATTCACTCTCCAGTGCAAGCAATAGCAAAGTAGAAGTGTAAATTAAATCACGCTTCAATCAAGATCAAGCATTAAATTCATTTTTCCTTTTTACAAATTATTAGCTGACCATTTAATGACACAGACACAGAGATACAATTCAAATTTCAAAGACACAATTTAGATTTTTCTTTTCAAAAAGCCACGTATAAATGAATTTCTTTATAAATTCTTCATGGTTTTAGTTTATAAAGAATAATGCTCCATTGTTAGTAAGAAAATTAACTGTAAGTGTGACTCTTATTATCTAGAATAAATTTTATGGTATCATAGTATAAGAGATTTTGTCCCTAATTTTCTGAACATTTTGATGATGGATTTGGATACTGTCTTGACAAAGAAGAGAAGCGTGCTTAAAAGGAGGATAAAACCTAAAATTAATTTTACATTTCTCTCCGAAATCTATTGTTGTATCATGACACCTTTTTTAAAATTCATTTTAAATGGATTTTTATCTGTATCCATAAAAATACGACACATTTTTTACAAAGCATACGCATAGCATGCAGCTACTTACACTTCTAACTTAATGAGTCTTCTGTACTCAATTTTCGATTCTAACAACGCTATAAAGAAATTAAGCTTTTTATATAAAAATTTCCTTAAGCTAATCGTTGCAAAAACTTGTAAAAAAAATTCTACCGTTAGAATTTTGGTGATGAGTAAAAAAGAAAAAAAATAATTTCAAAAGAAAACACGATGTAACAATGGGTGTCGAAGTTAATAGGAAGTTTTGTTTTGGGTGTAATGGACTCCTTATGTCTTTCTTTCCTTCATTGTTTGATCTTAATATCAATCTCCTTCATCCATCCATCCATCCATCCCATTATACATAAAATTTGATAATCACAATGGATTATCATTCCATTTTTTATGTGGATTTGGAACATTACATTTAGTTATAATTTACTTCTTCCAATGTAAACTAGTGTGAAAATTTGTCTTTATAACCTAAAAGAGCTGTATTTTAAAAAATGGTTTAAATTTTTTAGAAGTCAAATTCAAAATCAAATAACTTGTTCTGGTTGACTGGTGTGGTATTTATATTATTACGATACGAATTGGTAATTTTAATGACATCACAATTCACAAGCAATCCAAGTTCAAAGTTTCGGCAATCGCAATTTTGTGGTCTAGCTAATCGAGATCTTCAGCTTTTTTTTCTTGAATTCCGTTATAAATAATTATTGTACCTCATCGTTTTTTCCACCTGTCAACTATATGTACTATCAAACTTTACTTTCCATTAACGCATAATCCAAAGTATTAAATACACTCTAATAATCATTTTGTAGATAAAACAATTGAACTTAGTTATTATTCATGCCTTTACAGCCCAGACGGCACAATGAAGTAAACGATGTACCGAGGATTCTGGCCGGTCGTCGGAGTCCTCTTTGCGGCAGGTACAGTGAGAAAAATAATCAAGTTTTGTGCTCTTAATCGCAACTTTTCATTTGTTTCAACAGCACCACTTCTCCTAGCAAGTCATTCAGACGAAACAAATCTCTGGAAAGTTGAAACAGACGATGAAATTAATGATTTCGAAATATATCGAGCTGTTGTTAATTCACTAAATGATTGGCACAAGAGGCGGGAGCGGAAGCTACTCCGCAAGAGGTAACGATAAGAAATAAAATAAATAAATAAATAAATAATGGATGTTGTAATGATTAATAATCTAAGCCCATAAAAATGCTAAAGTTAAAAAGATTCAATCCAAGAAGATTCATGGGAATAATAACAATAGGAAGGTGCAAAATCGCAATTCGTAAATGCAATAGAATTTTTATTTTAACTGTCTCGTTCGTCGCTGCTTTGCTGCTGTGCATAAACATAAATAAAGAATAATAATAATAAAAATCATAGTCATAGCTCGTAACACTTTCGAATCCAATCTTTAACAATGATTATTTACGACCAGACCACTACCTATAATAATGCAGAAAAAAAAACTATGTACAAGTAAAAATGGCACTTTCCCATGTCACATACTTACATATTTCATTACAACAACTACATATAAAAACTAACTATGGCTGAGTCTTGAGTATCAGAACAGAATGCATTAAATGAACCATTTTACAATTTACAATTTTATAAATTATGATTATTATGAATATGAATCATGATTTACAACAAGTCTCTTTTCACATGTACTACATTTCCAATTTTTTTTTTAAAAGTCGATGTTGTTTAGGCGTATGCTTTTTTCTGTATACATTATAGAAAAATTAGGTGGACGGGACGACGGGACAAGACGATTATTATAAATAATGTGATGGTAGTTAGTTTATTATGTAAAAAAAAATCGAAAACTATTTATGCGTAAGGAAAGTATGTTAGAAATGTGTACATAGATTTGTTAGACTTGGACTTTCTGATTGAGCTGATAAATGATAGATTCTAATCAGTTAATGGAATAATGTTAATGTAATTGTAATTGATTTATCTATTTTGGAATATGCATGCAATTATAAATTTTCCATTGCTTTCATTTATTTATTTAAATCAGGGTGAAGAGAGACGAAGAAATTGTTTGTTATGGAGAACTGGGGTGTTTCCGAGATGAGGGACCCTTTGATTACTTGGATATGTTACCAGTCACCCCGGAAGAAATCGGAACCAAATATTATTTACATACTAGAAGATCTTCAAGCATCTATACTTATTATAATTATAGTTCTATCCTTTCCTCTTCTTACAACTCAAGTAATCCAACAAAAATTATTATACATGGATTTGGTTCTAATTGTGGTAAACTTTGGGTTAGTGAAATGAGAGTCACGCTACTTGCTGTGGTAAGTTAAATTAAAGTTTAAAACAATACAAAAATTATAAGGTTTATGGTTTTATAATTGGAATTTCATTCAATTACAAATTTACAATAGGTGGACTGCAATGTAATATGCGTGGATTGGGAAAATGGTGCAACGCTACCGAACTATGTTAGAGCAGCAGTTAATACTCGACTAGTGGGGAAGCAGGTAAAGAATAGCAATTAGCAAGGCATACAAAAAATTATGCACTTTCTTCATTGTAAAATTTACGAGACATAGACAAAATAAAAAATTACAATAAATTTTTGCAGGTCTCCTTGCTCGTCAAGTTTCTGAATGAAAAAACTGGAAACACACCTAGAGAATTCCACTTGATTGGTTTTAGCTTGGGTAAGGCAAATTAACCTAATTTTTGTTCGTTGCGTTTGTATCAAATGAACGGTGGATGCATATTTTTTCTTCTTCTTTTAAAGGTGCACATGTCGCTGGGTTTGCGGGACAAGAACTAGGGAACTTAAGCAGAATCACAGGTTTGCAAAATAAAATCATCAATCCAGTTTTACCTGTACAATTTGTATTGTATTTTACAGGTACAACCTTATAAACTGAATGCATGTACAATATTCATTTTTGGTTCCAATAGGTCTTGATCCAGCAGGTCCACTTTATGAATCTTACGACCCAAAAGTAAGACTTGACTCTTCGGATGCTCTCTTTGTAGATGTTATTCATTCAAATGGAGATTCACTCCTTATGGGGGGTTTGGGTTCTTGGGAACCAATGGGTAAGTTGAGAATCAGCAACTAAAACTAATTGGAAGTTAACTAATTTTCAATGATACGATTTTAAAATATAGGGCACATTGATTTTTATCCTAATGGAGGCAGGGTACAAAAGGGTTGCACTAATTTATTTCTTGGGGCTGTTAAGGATTTTCTATGGTGTAAGATAATACTAATTTAGAATCAAAGCTTGAATAATATATTTTGCTTTTTTATGTAGCTGGAAATGATATTGATGGAAGAAGTCTCTGCAATCATAGGAGAGCCTATAAATTTTTTACGGAGTCCATATCTCCAAGATGTCCATTCCCATCATTTACTTGCGAAAGCTACGATAAGTACCTGACTGGAAGTTGTTTTACATGGGATATGTCCAAATGCAGCAACATGGGCTACTTCGCTGATCGATTACAAGGAGCAAGGGGTCCACTCTACCTTGTAACGAGAGAGGATGAACCTTTCTGCGGTAAGCGATGCCATAATATTATCATATCCAACTAACTCTACCACTCTGCAGAAGAATATTTGAAAAGCAAAAACTAATAAATTGTCCAACTTTAATTTATGTTCTAGCCAACCAGTATAAAGTAAGATTGGATAGCAGTCCAAGTCCAGTTCCAATTAGCAGTTATGGTGCAATTGAAGTTATTCTTGTTGGGCATGATTTCATCAATGAAACTTTCCTTTTGACACAGTAGGTCTACATAATATAATTTGTACTATATTTCGTTTTTATAAATAATGAATCTTTTGCAGAACACATAAAGATAATTTAAACGCTGGAAGTGCAGTTCAGAAAATAATTGTTGCTCATCCAGCAATTATAGAACCATCGCAGTTAATCTTAAAATATACGGCTTATAACGGTTGGCTAACAAATGGAATTTCCCGATGGAGTCTTGAGTCGATTGTAGTAACAAATGCATACGGCAAAAGGTATTCATAGTAAAGTTTTAAATTTAGAATGATTGTACAACTAACAAATTATGTTTCTAACAGTTCAAGTTTTTGTGGCCGCTTGCTTCTACCATCTGGAATTTCAGTTACAGTAAGATTAACTCCTGGAAGCTGCAAAGGACGTATGCCTCTAAGACCACCGGTTCCACTAAGTGAAGCATATCCAATGGTAAATTACCAAAATCCATTCGTTACGAATATAATGTACTGCAATTTCAACATTTTAATTTTACAGCCACCTGAATCTACCAACGGCACGACTAGTAATTTGACAAGTATTCTAACAACACCATCGCATTTACCATTGGAATTAAAACCTCCTGGATTAGACCCAGCTCTTGCCTGGCGTCCATTACTAAATCTAACGAATCAGACTAAATTATGTCCATTCAACTCAACTGCGGAATGCTCAGAACTAAATGAGCTAGATGACTTTTACTATGAGACACAAACTCAGGGTACATTAAATCATGGATCTCCAGTTCCAGGTCTCCTACCTCCAAGCAGCAGCAGCAGCTCTAACAACTTTCCTCTAGGCGGTCCTCTGCCTAGCTCAATTGCACACAATCAAAACTTATCACACCTTCAATTCACTCTTAATCAATTGGAAAGTGAAGGACTTTTAGGTTCTAAAATTAATTTGAATAATCTAAATGTTAATTTAGAAGGTAATAGTTTGAGACAAGGAAGAAAATTAGTACCATTGAGCAGAGCACTAAAAAATAAGCCTGTCCTACTCAATAGAAGACAAGCTAAAATGGGGTTCATAGTTCCAGTAGTAGTGAGACCACCAAAGCCAAATGGTTATCGAGTATTTTTTAGCCGTGGACTACCATGATCAAAAATTATTGTATGTAAATAGGTTAACTTATTTCCTCTCATGGACTGAAACTGAAGAAAACAAATTAAATACAATCCACTAATTTATTCCTTCACAATAATCGACATTTGGAATCGCTTCATTTTTCTAGCATTATAGGAACATAATTATTTTTGTTTTGTTTTTGTCTTCATTTTAATTTTTACTCGATGAAATCCTTAAAAATCATTTCATCTTTCATCTTCTTAACCTTCACTATGTCATAAAAGTTTGGATTCGAGGGTGGTGGAAATCGGGCATGATGAAAACTAGCAGAGCCGACCTACAAAAATGTTACATGGGGGAACAACTTTAATTGAGGTTTAGAACAACTAATTAAAAGGAATAATCCATTCTTACAGATGTCAAAATAATAGTTTTGATTGAACGACAAGCAGTGATCAATGCACTAATTCCTTGTGGAGAAATCAACGATGAATGCGGAAGGATTACTTTTTCAAGTAAAGGAGTATTCTTGCCCATTCTTGTAAGCCCATTATCAGAAATCTGGGAAACAAAGGCCAATATATAATTAAGGAATAAAGATTATAATATTTTCGTTTAATTAGTTACAAACATTAACGCATTGGTGTAAATTAAGTTCCTTCAAGTTTGGAAACCGAAATGCAAAATCCATACATGCATCAGTAATGTTTCTACAGCATGACAGATTTAATCGTTGCAAATCTAAAATAATGATTTAAATTATTAGAATTTAGTTAATTTAACAAATTCATTAATTTAATTACACTTAAGCTCACGAAGACAACGTCCTGTTACTCCTATTTCCACAATATTGGTAGGAAAAGGTCGACCTGTGGAATAAGATCTTGCTATCGATTCACATGTTTCTTTAGCTAATCCAGTAACGCCAGATTCCGTTATTTTTGTTGAATTACATATTGTTAATTCTTCCAAATGGGGTATACGAATAATAATTGATTGGAGCAGTTCATCAGGAACATTATGTCCTTTCCAGAAACAAAGCTTTGTTAGGTTTCTAAAATTCCGTGTGTCGATAAACCGTTTAAACTGTTGAGGTAGATTTGCATCGTGTGTAATCGTCAAGTTGGTTGCAATGGACAATGAATTAAGCTTTCCCAAGTGCAAAGTGTTCAGAAATGCAGGCCAGAAATAAACAGGTTGACCGAAAGCAGTTTGGTTATAAGTTCGAGTATTTGTGTAAATAAGAATTTCTGAGAGTTGACAACGATCTGGAATTTCAATACGGATGAAATGTCTGACACAATTGAGAAATCCAATATGAAGTTTTCGAAGAATGGGCAAGGCTGCAAGCATACTAGTGATCATTTGTTGTCCTGTGTGTTCATAGGGCACGTTTAAAATGAGTGTGTCAACATGGCTTGGTGAAAGGTGAGCAACTAAACCAAGCATTGCTTCCCTTTCAGGATCCACCATTTCGTTTTCTTCATGCAACAGCCCAGCTGGGATTCGAACAATTCGAATGAAATTCGCAAATACAAGCTCAGTGATTTTAAACTCATTGAACTCAATACGGTCCATTAAGTATTGGAAAATTTGAAATCCAAAGTTATTGTAGAACTCCAACCGTTTCAAACTGTTTGCTGAACCTTTCATTAATGTGAGAATATGTGGACGAAGGTAGTTCATGTTTGGTTGATATATAGTAGTAATTTCCTGATCACGCATTGGTGGAATTGGTGATTCCCTTATCGATAAATCAATTAAAGTTCCATGAGATCGAGTGATTAAATTTTCCATTAAACAAATTGGAAAACCCGGTTGGCTTTGAATCTTTAATTTCTTGATTGATGGAGTCGGGACAAGAGTTTTGGTGAATTTTTCGTATTCTTGATTTTGCATGTTCGGTGTATTATGAGTGCAGTAAATCCGAATTGTAGTCCCGTCTCCTACTGGCTGTTCAAGATCCTTGTTAAATATAACTTCATTGAATATTACGGTTTCCAATGCTGTTGCATAATTCAAAAGGCGACACATTTCATCACAATTAATTTGTACTTTTGTAAAATTGAGTTCGGTAACCGTTTCACCCATTTTGGGCCAGATTTCTTTTCTGAATCTTCCACGTCCATTCTCAACGTATTGAATAAGCTTTACATTTGTCCATGGAAGAGTAGGCATTTTGTCAAAAGTTTTAACAGATGCATTTAATACAGTCCTACGATTCTCATTAAAAACTTTGAGCTCAGACACCAACTTGCACCAGTTTTTAGAAACAGATCGCAAACTCTTCAAATCAGTAAAATCCATGTAATTGCAAATCCGAGGAATTAACTGTAGACAAAATGCGTTTAATTAATGTAACCTGCAAAGGGTTTGTATTGTACTTCATAGTACTTGACTTACCATCATTTCTAATCCAGGTTTCTGAAAAGTTTCCATTTTGCTTTCCCTTAAAACACTTTTGCCAACGCTAAGAAATCCACGAGACAAGTACTTTATAACTTTTTGAGAATTACATGAACTCAATGCGATAATAATAATATTTTTTCAACAATTAGTAAATTCAACTAAATCAACAATATTAAGCACTAATTACAGTAGCTCACAATTCATATGGAAACCATTGTTACGTTTAAAAGGTTATCCAATAACTTTTCAAAATCGAAAATTTTCAAATCATTCTGAGTTTTGACTTTTCAATTTCTACAACTGCTGCAGCGTTACATATATTCAAAAAACTTTATTAGAATGGATGAAGGACGCCATATGCGTAATTTACTTGTCTTCTTCGTTCTTTACATTGGATTTGTCAAAGTATTTCCCATTGATAAGGAAATGCATACGTTTATGGTAAGATTTTCTACACCTACAAACCGATTCCATATTTTTACAGCAAGTCTAAAATCTATCTTTTCACAGCGAAAAGAATTTGCAAGAGTTGTTAAAATTCTGCCTACAGCCTATATTGGATATCCAATCAAAGCCAGTTATTTTAGGTTGACTACAGGGCTCATTGAAATTATTGCTGCATTAGTCCTTGGACTCATTCCAAACAGTTAAGAGCTAAGATATGTACTTATGCCTTGGATAAAACGATCCATTTAGTTGCAATTGTTTTTTTTAGATAGATGCAAAAATTCAGCCATCAGTGTTTTAATGATCTCTATGGGCTTATGCTTCTATTCTCAAGTAATGACTGGTCATTATTGGCGAATGTTTTGTCCTTTGGTAGGCTAGTAGTCATAGTCAATTCTTTGTAACAATCAGGTTTGGTTTTTTCATTTCTTACTCTTTCTTATTTGATAGGTTATTTTAATACTCCTTCAAGTCCAGCGTAAATATGTAAAATTTGAACCAAGGATTGAAGAAGACCCATGGGAAGAAATTGTTAATCGATTTGGAAGAAGGGTTCCAATTTTCGAACCTTGGAACTTGGAGAATTTACCAGCACATGAAGATGAACCTGACAATCCTTTACGATTCTAAATCACCATGATTGTAATTAATAATTTATAGGTGCAATATTTCTTCTAAATAAAAGTTGTCCTACTCAAAAAAGAATCATTACGATAAACAAAATGTTTTTCATATTCTCTCCAGAGGATGTGAAGATTTACGCCAATCGACCAACGCTATTTTACATATTTTTTATTTTTTTTATTTTAAGAGACGGACAAACAATTTTGAATTTAGAAATTAATTAATCTTAAGGAAGAAAAAACTTAAATTAATCCTACTGTGAGCAAAAACTAAAGAAGAACGGATTTGAACTACCACGTTCTAAAAAAATCCAAATTAATTCATCATTTCAACTATATAATTAATATTAATTAATAGGGCATACCAAATTAGCTAATCAACATTTACTTTTTTTCTCATGTTCTCGTTAAGATGGTTAAACAAGGAGGCAATGATCCCATTTACCAATCTGCAGTATCTTCTGCTCCTTTCTTAGGGATAAGTACACCTCTAATTTTTTCTAAATGATCCTTTTTAAACATCAAAAAAATCTCACACATAAGCTCATATCTTTCATCTCCAACTAAACCTTCTTCCTTGAGAGCTGCTTCAAATTCTTTAAAAGTATACATTGAATGTGGACGAGATGCTTTACGACATAAGCGATCGAAAAATATTTCCATATATTTAAGTACACCTTCATAAACACGCTTCATACGGTGAGAATGAGGTCTCATTCCAATAATATCCAAGTAGTCACGAACGGTAGATCGAGAAATCATTTTCTTGTGATTCAGGAGCTTTTCTATTTCTTGTGTTGATTTGTTTACTTCAGCTTGATGAGCTGGAGTTTTGTATTTAGGTTGTCCACGACCACCATTCGTGTTACGTTTTCTAATTAGTGTAATACCAGAAGCGTCAGGGTTTTCCTCCTCTGAGCTTGTACTTTCATCCTCGGGATCTAATTCATCTGCATGAGCTCCATTATTGCTCATTTTATTATGTAAACGATCAATAATCGAAGTTTTAGTTATAACATTGGATGAAACTAAAAATAATAATAAATTGAAATGATTATTAAAATACTGTTCTAAATCAGATATATGTTACCTTTGCGTGATTCATTTGTCCTGTCCCGACGCCCAGCATGGGTTTTCTCGGTTGCTGATGCTCCTTGAAGTTGGACCATACTCGGACTTTCAACTGAACGAGCTGAAGTTTTGTGACGTGTTCTTTTGGCAGGGCTTTCTTCCTCAGAACTTCCACTATTTTCACTTTCTTGTAAATGAGCAACATTTCGAATATGTTTACTATTATTAGTAGACCGCGATGCCAAACTAGCTCCACTTCTAGCGGATACATTGCTGGCTTGAGAAGACTGTGTTGAAATCCCACTTCGCCCAACTTTCTCTTGGTTTCTCCCAATATCTTGTTGTGGTGTCTCAGAAGCACTGCTCATTTTAGTGGATTGAGTTGAAGTTTGATGAAAATATTCAATAATTGGAGGACTACTTTGAACACTCGATGAAACTAGAAACAAGAATTAATATGATTATTATAATGTTTTAATTTAAAGCAAATATATGTTACCTTTGCGTGATTCATTTGTCCTGTCCCGACGCCCAGCATGGGTTTTCTCGGTTGCTGATGCTCCTTGAAGTTGGACCATACTCGGACTTTCAACTGAACGAGCTGAAGTTTTGTGACGTGTTCTTTTGGCAGGGCTTTCTTCCTCAGAACTTCCACTATTTTCACTTTCTTGTAAATGAGCAACATTTCGAATATGTTTACTATTATTAGTAGACCGCGATGCCAAACTAGCTCCACTTCTAGCGGATACATTGCTGGCTTGAGAAGACTGTGTTGAAATCCCACTTCGCCCAACTTTCTCTTGGTTTCTCCCAATATCTTGTTGTGGTGTCTCAGAAGCACTGCTCATTTTAGTGGATTGAGTTGAAGTTTGATGAAAATATTCAATAATTGGAGGACTACTTTGAACACTCGATGAAACTAGAAACAAGAAAGATGATTAAAATAATCTTTTAATTTAAAGCAAATATATGTTACCTTTGCGTGGTTCATTTGTCCTGTCCCGTCGCCCAGAGTGGGTAGCATTTTGAATATTTTTGTTATTATTAGTAAAATGTGAGGCCCAACTAGTTCCACTATTTCTAGTGGAAGTCGTGCTGGCTTGAGAAGATTGTGTTGAAAACCCACTTCGTCTTTTCATTTTAGCTTTGTTTCTCATATTATTTTGTTGCGGTGTCTCAGAAGCACTGCTTTCTGGGGTATCATAACTATCCACTCTTTTATTGGAAAATTTAATGGTGGCGTCCTTCCGGTGATGAATTGTTTTTTGTAAATGGTTGGTTGCAATTCCAGAAACAGCAGAACCTTCTACATGAATTGGAGATAAATTAAAATTTGGGCCTGCCGTATCCGGACCACGGTATGGAGTAGAGAAATGTAAGTACGTCTTGTTCGTTTTACTAGTGAATCCCTTGGATTCTTTAGAACTGATGCTTTGAATGTTTGAGTTGACATTATCACCTGAATTATCTGTAAAGAATAATAATATTTTTCTTAACGTAACAGCAAACGCAATTTTTGTTCTAGAAATAAACAACATAAAAACAAAATATTACCCGAAATCCTTGGTGGGATAGTTGGTATGTATTCATCTAATCCATTATTGATTGCAGTATTACTCGATGATTCTACAAGTCTTGAATTGACTGGGTTGATTGAAGACCAGTATGTTAATTTAACAGTAACAAAAATTTAGGATCTAGGAATATGAATAAACAAACATAAAAACAAAATATTACCCGAAATCCTTGGTGGGACGGTTGATATGTATTCATCTAATCCATCGTTGATTGCAGTATTACTCAATGATTGTACAAGTCTTGAATTGTCTAGACAGGTTGAAGAGCAGTTTGTTAATTTAATAGTGGCACAACTTAGAATCTAGTAATCAAAGCATTAGAAAAAAGTTACCCGAAATCCTTGGTCGAACGGTTGGTATGTACTTATCTAATCCTACGTGGATTGCAGTATTACTTAATGATTCTACAAGTCTTGAATTGTCTAGAAAGGTTGAAGAGCAGTTTGTTAAGTTAACAGTAACAGAAATAAATCCCGTATCAACAAAGGAATAAACAATAAAATATTACCCGAAATCATTGGTCGAACAGTTGGTATGTATTCATCTAATCCATCATTAATTGCAGTATTACTCAATGATTCTACAAGTCTTGAATTGTCTAGAAAAGTTGAAGAGCAGTTTGTTAAGTTAACAGTAACAGAAATAAATCCCGTATCAACAAAGGAATAAACAATAAAATATTACCCGAAATCATTGGTCGAACAGTTGGTATGTATTCATCTAATCCATCATTAATTGCAGTATTACTCAATGATTCTACAAGTCTTGAATTGTCTAGATAGGTTGAAGAGCAGTTTGTTAATTTAACAGTGAAACAATTTAGAATCTAGCAATCAAAACATTAGAAAAGAGTTACTCGAAATCCTTGGTCGAACGGTTGGTATGTACTCATCTAATCCATCATTGATTGCAGTATTGCTCAATGAGTCTACAAGCCTTGAATTGTCTAGATAGAGTGGAGAACAAAATATTAATTTAACAGTAAGAGAAATTATGGCCTAGGAACAAAAAGTCTAAGTGAAAACCATTACCCAAAATCCTTGGTGGTACAGTTGGTATGTACTCATCTAATCCATCATTGATTGCAGTATTGCTCAATGTCTCAACAAGCCTTGAATTATCTAGATAAAAATAAAAATAAAGTAGAACTTTGTTTTTGTCGAGCTATGGTCAGATTTTAGATTGCTGAGCTCTTATCAATCTAAAAGTTTGATTGTTATTTTACCTGAAGAAACTATTGGATCCGAATTTTGGTTTGACTCTTCATCCTCATTCCGATGGACTGATTTATCTGGAAAATCTACTAGTACTGAAAAAAAAAAACAATTGCAATAGCAAATAAATTAGATAAGACAGAGCGAGAGCACATTATAGAAACTAGCTGTAACTATTAAGGAACTTGAACTTACCATGATCTTCATTATCGCTGTCCATGTCCACATTTACTTCCATTCCCAACGGTAAAAACCCCACTTGGTGGGGTCTGGGTGGGTGTACTGGTGGAGGTTAGTTATTTTACTTGTTGAACAGAACAAGGACAAGGGAACGTGTACGTGATGTGAACGTGAAGGGTTAAATTAAATCGAATAAAAAATGTATAAAATTGTTATGTCATCGGATCCCATCAACCGCCAGCTCTTTAAAAAACCCGGAATCTTAAAACTTCTGTCTTCCATGGCCATAACATATTATTATATACCGAGTGATCCACCATAATCAGTACAGTTGGTGGATACATTTTTTCTTTACATTCTGCTGTTTCCTTCACTGGGCTTTGAAAACTTGCTTTAATTTTGTTAACTAGTCTTAAAATTATTCGGAATTCAGAAAATAGTAAGATTTCAACATTTGTCCAGACGAAAAAATCAAAATGAATTAGTCAATTCGAAATAAACTTCATTTTAAATTTTACTGTACTGATTATGGTGGACCACTTAGTATAATATAAAAAAAAATACTTAATAACAAGAACAAACGCTAATGAACCTTTAAAGTCTTTTTAAGGCCTTTTTAACATGTACCTATTATGGATGGATAGGTTTTAATTTTTAATTTTGACTCCAATTAACCCCTTCCTAAATCATAGGTACATAAATGACGAAATAAATTATTAATGTATAAATGCAATAAATAAAAACAACTATTTTTCTATACAATTTATTCCTCCTAATTTATTGATTCCTTCAATTCAATCAATTGTAGCTTAGATCATAGCTTTGATTTCGACTTGATTTTGAGTTGCTTAATTTTTTTCCACTCAATTTGAGTGAAAATGAACACTTAAACTAAACAAAACAAAAACTGACTAAATGATGTGACAGCAACACGCCACGATACATGACCGATGAACGAACGTGTGCTATTCCCAAGTATCTCCATACTTGTTCTTCTTTCCTGGTGGGATTATTGGGACTTGTGGTTGTTGTGGGGGGATTTGATAATCATGTTGTTGTATTCCAATTACATTTGTCGTAGGTGGCCTTCTTTGCCTGAAAAAATGAATTATATTATGTAATTTACGGAGATGGGAAATAAACGATCGATCAAATATACTACCAACTTACTCAAATTGGGCTGGTGGAGCATGTATCCTCCTTTCATATTCTTCACGATTTTGTCTCCGAAGTTCATCATATGAAGTGACATACTGGGGACTTGCAGGTGGAACCGTGCTTTCCATTTGCTGCTCATTTTCATAGGATCTAGAATAATATCCCGGAGTTGAAGAGTTATTGTCGAAGGATTCCATTGGCCGCTGGTCACCAACATCTGTGAAAAGATTGGAGTCAAGGGTTCTTGGCTCATTGTCTCCTGTATAAGTGGAACCCGTTACTGATGTAAAATTTGGTTCTAAAGATAATCTAATAGCAAAACCAAAAATTAATCGATTAACTATGATTTTTCATTTTATACATTGAACTGACGTACGTTTCACTAAATCCCATACCAGAACCACCGCCTTGCTTATTTTTGCGTATCATTTCAGCTAAAGGACTATTTGGCAGTGCTAAAATTTTCTCTACACAATTCTTTTGATACGAAAACTTTCCAATTATATAACCTATTGTTGCAGCAAGAAACATTTTTGGAGATGGGCCCCATCGTGCACTTCCTTTCAAATAACCTGTAAGAAAGTAATATGATGATATGATTAAGTAAACTGCACAATATAACAACAATGACCAATATCCTTCTTACCTGCTTTGATTGCAAAGTAAGTTGCCCCAGATAAAAATGTTCCTATAGGTAAACACCGGTAGTAAAAGCTTTCACGATTACATTCACGAAGGGCTCTTAGTTCATCTGGTGTAAATGCGTATTTCTAACAATGACACAAGGGATATGAATTTATGTAGTTTGGTTCAATTAATAATAGACTTCACTATGATAACTTACGACTTGATGAGTAACAGGAAGAGGAGGATTTGCTCCATAAGTACCAGCACCTCCAGCACCAGCAGTTCCAGGAGCGATGTATTGTTGCGGAGGATACCCACCTTGGGGCTGTTGGGGATCCATTGGAAATTGAGTTCCTACTGTTTGTTATTGTTTAATGGCTCAATTTTGATCCAGCCTTACCAACAATTACATCAATCAAGTATCAATCCAAATTTACAGCTACAGCTTCCGGCACTAATTTCACCGTTTCAGCGTTAAACATGTAACATAACATAACATATGAAATTGGCATAATATAAACACAAGATGATAATGATATGATGGAATGAAATTCAACTCCGGCTATTCCCACTTCCAGTTCCATTCCATAGTGTCCTCTTAAGAAATGTTTTTAAAGCAAATGTTCTATTCAACTACGTACCACATAAAACCAGTGAAAAATGTGAGTAAAACCGTTTGTATTACGGCACGGTGACGGTACCGCTGCTCCACCCATGACCCCATACAACCGCTGTTTCATGTCCATGTCCTGCTTTAACGTTTAGTAGAAGTATCAATATGCCACCCCATGCACCCAAAATGATAGAAATCAAACATAGAATATACTAATAGAAATCCATCAAACCGTTCAATTGTTACGTGTAAAATACCGTTTGAGCGAGCAAATGCAAACCTACTATTTTTGCTCCCCAACCCCATCCTCAACCGCTGAAGCTACTATACTATACTATAACTATACGTCAGTTTTAGTAATCATTACTGTTTCTTACATTAGAAGTTAACATTGAAAGGAAAAATAATTTTGTTTTATTGAATTAAACTTTTTTGACTTGACTTGGCAATGACATTAGCGTAACGTTACGAATTTGTTACCTACTTAAGAATTATTTACTAGAGCTGTAATGGTTTTTGAGTTAAATAACTAAACTACTTTAATTCTAAATTTAAATCAGCTAATGTTTACTAAATGGAGTTAATTAAATTAATTATTACGTAGCATAATTGTTTCCGCTTTCTGACGAAGAAAATATCTCTTCAGTAAATTAAATTCTTAAATTTGTTCTTAAGCTCCATCATTTCCTGTGGCAAAATTGTTGTGGCTGTCCAAGTAGTAAATGGGAATTTTGCGATAGTTTCAGCAAATCTTCCGCTGAGCAACCATTCAATTCCACTACGCGTTATCTGTTAATAAGATACGGAAAATAAAACAATATAGTGATTCTTAAAATGGACGTAATAATTTCTTTACTTGTAAAACTTACCTTATCCATTGGACTTTCACTAATCAAGTGAAATTCTTCTAGTCCCATTTTTCGAAATACGTCTTTAAAGCAACGATCAGTTAATTTCTTCATATGATCGACTTTAAGAGTTAATCTTTTCAACCCAACCAATTGAAGGAAAACCGGAGCAGCTTCATTTTCCCCAATAAATCCAACATTACCAAGTGATGGACAATCTTTCAAAATCAATTCTTCTAGCCGAGAGGTCATATGTGTCCATAATCGTAAAAAAGATTTATTTCCAGGATTCCAGTTAACCAGTTCCAATTTTTTCAATATGTCAAAGTTAAAGCTGATATCAACCGCACGAAAAATTTGTGCAGGCATTTTAACCGGTCTCAAAACTTCGCTAAATGTTACGCTGAGTTCCACAACTTGTCTTCTGTACTCATTCCCAAAAATATATTCATTCATATCTTCTAAAGCATCTTTCCAAGCTTCTAGTTGTTGCACAGTTATATCGTAATGGATCCTAAGTTTTTCTAAATTTTCAAGCAAGTTGTTATCCAAATACATCCAAAAATTCCCATTAATTTCACCATCGCCAAAACCGATTCCATCGGAAGAAGTCAATATAGATTCTGCAACGGAAAAATCCAATGACTTTAAGTTCATTAGGTCCAAGTTATTCATTCGGTTCAAGTTTTGAGATAAATTTTTCAAAGAAATTATGTTCCAGTAGTAATCTGTCATTGGAATTGCTGGAGGGTTCACTAATGGATTCCGTCTTCGTCTATCAGTTAGCCATTTCTCGTTTACATGACTCAACTTAATCCCCAAATTTTTGTTTTCATAAAGGTAATTCAAAAACATTACAAAATCAGTAGAGGAAAACATTATGTCATTTTCATAATCGTTTAAGTTTTTCATTTCAATTCGCTTGAGAACTTTTTCGCTTTGATTTTCAATATAATTTTTCAAAAACCTCCAGTGTGATCCGGGGTTCATTCCACCACGTGCCATATCATAACAAATAAAAGGATATCGAAGAGTTTCGAGATGAGGAAATTTTCCCAGGAACACTTCATGGTAATCTGTATCAAGGATGTTTTTTCCAAATATGGTGTTAATCTTCAAGCTTCGGATTCTATTGAGGGTTTCTGGTGGAATTGAAGCCTCAATTTTTTCAGGGCAATTCCTAAACCAGTATTTCTCTTTAGTACGAGCGTCAATTTCATTAATTTTCAGTGCATGTAAATTTGTCAGTTTGGTGAAAAATTGACGCTGAAATGTCGAGGTAATTGAAAATATTTCCAGCTTTAATTTCTGAATTCCTGAACCATAAAATTCTAGAAATTCCACCATATTGGAATGCTCAAATATTTCAGGAGTTTTATTCTTGATGTAAAGTTTTTTAATCTTGCAAGGAATTCCACTAATACTTTCCATACTTGATAGAAATTGTTCCAATGTCATTTCATTGAAAGATTCAATTTGCTCAGGTTTTTCAACTATTACTAAATTTGTCCATCCTGCATTATATTTTTGGATTAAAATATTTGTTGCCCATTGACAAGTAGTTTTGCATGTAATTCTCAGTTTTAGTAAATCAAGTCGAGATAACATATGCCCTAGGATTTTGATATGCACCTAAATAAAAAAAAATACAGGAAAAATATATTAAAGTCCCATAGATTTCTTTAATTAAAAATAAATCTTACAAGATCCGGCATGTCGAGAAGACCTTTCCTTATCGTTTGTTCATTTTCACTTTTAGTTGCACTCATTTTTTCATCTTCTACTTCCATGTTTGTTGAAGAATTCAACATTAAATTTGGATCTTGACCTTCCATAATAATACAAATATTATAAAGAAAACTAACTTTCACTTTGCAAATATTATTTTCCTTGTTCTTGTTAGACTCAGAGTGGTACTTTCCCTCTTGATTTCAGTTCTCTGTTATTTAAATCGATTTAAGGGCCCTTCTTCTGCCTTTTGCACCTTTATGGCTTATGTGGTTGATCTGAACATGGGTACTTAAATTAGTGGTTGGACGAGTTTATTCTCCTCATACATCTTAAACATCAGAAGAATAATGAAGTTAAAAAGGCATGATGAAGATATACAATTTATTATTGTAACCACTAGTTACTAGTAATTTCCTGGAAAGCGTCCGTTAAATTGATAAGCGCAGCTTAAATATGTTTAACCTCCTAGAAGCAGGCCGGAACACTATTATTAATATTATCTATTATCATTATGGCTTTCTGTTGGAGCTACACTATTGTATCAATTGTATCAGAATGGAACAGACCATGTACACATTTGTCGGTTAAAACCATAAATGCATTACCATAATTATTTGCAATGCTAATGTATTGAAGATTAAACTATAATAATAATTTTATTATACATTTTCTAAAATTGGTTGCATGTTGTTTATTTATTTGGAATTTTTTCTCAAAATGCAGACTAAAGTACTAATACTTTCATAAACTGTGTTTTCATGCTCATTATAAGTTGTATTAATTGAAGATTGCAAAAATCCCCAAACATCGGATAGTAAATTTGGATATTGAGGCAATAGAGTTTCCAAATTTTGTACAACTAGTGTACCATAAAAATCTACATAAAAATTAAATAGATTCATTTAATAGCATTTTGCCTAAACAGAATTCACAGCACAATTGCACAACATAAAAGTTTAGTTTAGTTCTTACGGGAAAACTTTTCTGCTGGCGTGAATACACTTGTCCTTTCTATCTCACTCAATTCCACAGTTTCGAAACCGATCTCTGTAATTAAGGTTCGAAAATAATTAAGCGCTGGTGTGTTATTTTGTGTCCATGGTGGAATTGGGCGGTTGGTAAGTTTAACAATGGATTTCCAAGTAGGATGTTTGGCTAGCCATTGTTGAAGAGGCTCAATTAAAGCTTTTGATGTTAAAACAAACCGAAGTTGTCCTCCTGTTTTGAGAAGAGTGTGGAAAGTGGACATGGCAGATCTACATTGTGTGTAAATGTTTAAGCAATTAGTTTTGGAAGACAGAGTCCTTACATAGTCCAGTCTTACTTGATATCTACCACCCAATTAAGAGCATAAGATGAAAATATCAAATCCAATGAATTAGGTTGAATAGCTTCAAACGGAGACGATGAAATGTCACCGCACATAAATTCCAACCCTTCTCTTCCGTAATTTGCGTTCGCAAAATGAATCATTGATTCGGAAATATCCAACCCTATAACTGTTCCATTGAGATTCTTTCCTATTGGGCCTAAATAGTCTTTTGTAATTTTTCCAGAGCCACAACCAAAGTCAAGTAACTTGGCACCAACGGGTAAAAATGTTAGATTCGATGGGTTAAGGAGAAATTGTATGATTTCCTCATCCCCTGGAGGTCGAGATGTATCATGAACAACTGGAGCGTCCATTTCTATTTGCTTGTGGACTACAGGAAGACAACGAATATACTAAAAGCAGGTTCTTTTTCTTGAATGAAATAAGAAAACCTGTCCATTGTAAGGTTGCCGAGTTTTGACTATTGACATTTAACCTTGCCAATCAAGATAACGATAAAAACCTGATGATCTAGTTATGGTACGGATAGGAGTATTAGTCCCTCCCTTTAATTTATAATAAACCTTTAAGCTTTTTATTCATGGCTAATGTATAAATGAATAAATTGAGAAAAAATCGAAAAGTAATCTAACGAGTTCTACTTTGAGCATACACAATAAGCTATTACAAAATAATTCCTTGAATAAATGGGAAGAGTTACTAATAGCTTGAATAATTGATACATTTCTAAATTTTACATGCTAAAAAACCGTCTTAACCACGGCATACAGCATAGCGATGATTCCTCTTTCACTGCTTCCTTAAATAAGTGTTTTTCACTATTTTGAGCATAAGCGATAAGCCTTATGCATATGCGATTAATTTCTTAGAAAAAATTGGAGGTAGATTGAATGATCGATTTACGCCTTCCAGATTTTTATAATTTTACATAACAAAAACCCTTTCAGCCTCAGCATGATTATATACTCTTCCACTCCTTCCACAAATAACTTTTCCATTATTAGTTTTGGCCATTTCCTTTAAACTTTTTGTTCCATACACGAATCCAGATGGTAGTACCATTGGTGGATTGTTCTCATTTAACGGCTCACCACTTACTGCACATACTAATTGGGAATGGGCACAGTGGGCATATGGAAGTTTTTTAGCTAAAGAATTCAAAGGATCTGAACAAACTGGACAGTTTGGATTTTGTGAAAGTGGACGGTAGCAATGAGGTGTTTTTAATGCAGCCAGACCAGCTTGGACAACTGTCCCCAAGACAGAGATTCGAGAAAGTTGGTACATACGAGCATGGTCTAAGCGGAAGTGAATAATTAGTTGATCCCAACGTGCTGGAGATAGTAATTCATAGTATGGATGGATGGCAGCTATTAGAATAAAATATGGATAGATAAAATAATTATGTTAACTGAACAAATATTGCAAACTCACGTTTATTACTTCCTTCTTCAACTGGAAATGCAAGTAATCCCATGCATTTCTTCACCGCCGTCATATGTTCTGGATCATCAGAATCTGCTAAATATTTACGTGCATGTCGAACTGCTTCCATTCGTTGACCGCGTCGGACTAGTTCCACGAATTCCTGGACACGGACTTCAAGTTCAAGGGTAGATTTGAGTTTACGTAATTTTGACTTATTTTCATAACACCAAGAAACCATACGGCTTGTTTGATGGAGACGGAGTGAGTCTTCCACTTCCTTGGCTGATGTAAAAACCTATAATTAATTCAAACAAAATGTTTGAATCAGCGAAAAGAAAAATGAATTGTTAGGCCCTTTTTACTTACATCGACATTTGTTAGATCTCTTATTCCCAGTGTATCCGCTAAAAGTCCAGCCGTATCATAATTTCCTTCACGTAATAAGTGATCAACTAACATACGATTAAGTCTAGTTTTCTTCCATTGGGCCTTTGAGTCTAAATTGGTGGAAAGAAGGGTTGTTGGTGGGTGTGATGTGGTAGACCCTATTTGATGAATCGGAGTATTGTAAGATTTTAGATGAAGTAAACGTTTACGAACTAATCCAGCTGCATCTATTTCTTCAGCAATACTCTCGCCAGCCTAAAAAGTGAACCAAATGTTAGCTATGCTATATACATCGAATATTAATTTGGCACTGTTAACGTTACCTTTCTTTTTAACGATTGGAGTCTATCCATTAGAACCCCAAGTAATTTTGAAACTTGTTGAGCTGGAGGCCTGTACCCAAGGGAAACATTCTTTTCGCCACCATCAAATTCCGTTGAATCGCAAGATTCTCCTTCTGCTCCAGTAGACAGTACTGACAGTGACAGTGTAGAATGCATTGAAGTTTTAGACTCATTTCCTATAATCTTTCCATCACTTTCTTCCATAATATTATCCCCCACAGAATCCCCATCCGATGTTGATGATCCACCAGAAGCCCCACTAGGTCCACCCGAACCACTTGTGTTTCCTCCAAGGGGTTGTACTTGCAAAGCTAAGAATTTTTCCATTTCAACACTTGCATGGACAACATGGGAACACTCTCGATCCAATACTTTTTGGGCAAATCGAAATTTTTTATTGAGGACTTCGTAGGGGACCTGTAATTGTTAAGTTAAATATAAAAGATGAGAACAAGGAGGGGTAGGTCAAGTGAAGGGGTCATAAATAAACCCATTAGTTTCTGAATTCTAAAACTACTTACTTACCTTGAGTGTAGAATGTTCCAAACACTTGACATCATGTCCCAAGTCCCCTCCTGACCCAGAACTTGTAAGGCTACTCATAATGAAAACTAATCAATTAATTGCCAACAATTAATAATTTCTAAGGGTCTCTCCTAACAGCTGTGTTTGTGCTTATGTTGTTTATTATACTGGATTCTTCCTTGGGTGGAAATGGAATTTTTTGGACTCTTCTGCTTCTTCGTAATCCTCTTTTTCGAACTTCATTGCGGGAGAAGAAGACAAGAAGAAAAAAAAAGCCCGTGCTTCGTTCATCTGCATGAAGTTTCGAACAAGACTTCTGACTTCGTTTTCTAGAACTTAACTAAGCATTAATTAATTAACTGCTTGATCTAGATCTTCCTTATTTGTTTAATTATGGATGAAAATTTAATTTTTTCGTCCGTATTTGCAGATCCTGTGTCCGACACTGGCTCTGGAGATGGTGCTGGACTGTCCGAAAATTTCGAACAACGCTTCTCTATCTCTGAAGCTGAAGCTGGTCCATCTACAGCTTGTGATAATGATAGTGATAATTATACCCGAAAACAGGCCGAAATTGCATGGAAAAAAAGGTTTAACGCTAACGCCAACAATGACAATTGCAAATCTGACAGGAAGTACTTTAAAGAATGGGTTAAATTCTTAATGAATCTGGATTATTATACGTAAATAAACAATTTGTTTACTGAATAAGGATAACGATAAGGAAATGTATGTTTATCAATCATGTTTCTATTTTGTTTTCTTTAGTAAAACCATCGATAAATTAATTGAAGCTGGTACTTCGAAATCCAAACAACATTCTCAAAAGTCTTCTGCAAAAGCTGAAGAATACCGGAAACTAGGAACATCAATTTTTATCAAAAAAGATACATCTGCACTTGATAAAATTGCACGGCTTGAAGGAACCCTTTCAAACTACAATAAAGCCTTATCATTAATCCCATGGAATGCAATTACAAATCAAAATCCTGAAATTGCTATAATATATGCCAATCGATCTGCTGTATTTTATGAATTGGAAAGATACAATGAAGCATTAAGTGATATTGAACTAGCGATTAAATATGGATATCCAGAACACTTGAAATGGAAAGTGTATCTTCGAAAAGCAAATATTTTAATAGCTATTGGAAAATCTCCATCCCAAATAAGTAGCTTTATTGATGATGTTATGAAATTAATTGGAGCTGAAATGCAATGCAAGTTTGATTCTATCAAGGAAAAACTGAAACTCATCAAGACTGCTTCGAGCGAAATGGAAAACAATAGCCAGAAGACGGTATTTAATGAAGAAATTCAGTGGATGAACCATAGGAAATACTTTACAACTCCTTACGCTGAAAATCCAAACTTTGCCTATGCGTCGTCGAAATTATCCCTTAATTATAATATTGAAAAAGGGCGTCATGTAATTGCAAACTCTCCAATTAATCGAGGCGAAATTTTATTCGATGAAGAACCTTATGCTTCAGTTTTACTCAAAGACTTCAGCCTTACGCATTGTCATCACTGTCAAGTTAACATGTTGGATTATATAATTCCGTGAGTTTAGCGGTAGTATTTCATTGTCGAGAATTAAGTTTTGCATTGATTAAGTTTAAATGTCATTTTGTAGATGTAAATGCTGTAGCGCTGTTCGATATTGCTCAGAAAAATGTGCTACAAGCTCATGGGACCAATATCACCAATATGAATGCATTAACGAGTCCTTCCTTCAGTCCTTTGGATTATGTCATTTGGCAACTAGAATTGTTCTGATTGCAGGTGTAGATGAAGTTGTAAATACTGTGCACAAAGGGTCCACGGATGAAGTTTGTGAAACCCTTGAAGTGTTTCAGAAGGGAAAACCAGATTATGAACGGGTGTATTCACTGTATGAGCATAGTTCCGAATCTGGTGATATGAAATTTCCATTTCTCGAAGTAAGTTTAACACATTTTTATTAGTCCGACACAGTTGAGATCTGTGATTAACATTCTTTTATTATAATAATAGGCTGCAGTTACTTGTACCTTGTTCTTGAAACGAAAGACTGAATTTCTCACCAACATATCTCATAAGGATGTGTACGAAATTGGTGGATCTATATTACTACATTTGTTCCAGTTAGTTGTCAATGCCCAACGAATTTATACTTTACCCTCAACTTTTGGTAATTGTACATGAAAAAAAATATTTCATTGCAATCGATTATTCGAACTTGTTTCTTTATCTATACTAGAAGAAGGATTAATTGATACTGGAGAGAGAATATCGGTCGGATCTGCTATTTTTGCATCAACCAGCATGATGAATCATTGTTGCGATCCTCAGATTTCAACTAGCGTAAGCTATACATTTACATTAATTTCTTTAATAAAGCTATAATTATTGTGCACTTTTTTAGTACAAACTTTCAATTGGGCAAGGTAGACGATTTATTGTCAAAGCTGTTAATCCCATTAATGCTGGTGCAGAAGTTTGCAATTCTTATGGAGTTACTTTTCGGCGTGATAATGTTACTAGGAGAAGTCTGGATTTATTGGAGCAGTATAGATTTTGGTGCAACTGTAAAATCTGCCTGCAGGAAGTGGAAACAAAACAATCGTTTGCTGTAAGACATCCTTTTTAGTCTATTTGGTTTTAATTTCATCTGAAATGTTCTATTGTAGGATGAGTTTGCACAGTTCCGGTGTCAGAACAAAGATCGAAGTTGTGAAGGTATTCTACGTATTCCAATCCAAACGGAAAATGATAGTCGAGAGTACCTTAATTCAATTGTAAATCAACAAGGATTGCCCTTGCAATGTACATATAAAAATTGTCATTATAAAAATGAACCAAGTAAAATACTAATTGTATTCAACGAGATTAATAGTCAGCGTAAAATTTGTAAGTAATCAATACAAAGAATGTGGTTGGGAATCAGGGAATCTCATATTTGGTATGGTTTTTGACTTAGTTGAAAGACTTATAGAACAAGGAGAAGTTGAAAAGGCATTTAAAGTCTTGGAAAAGAATCTAAAGTTCTCTCAAAATTGGTTAAACAAAAATCATTACCTCCTAGCGGAAGTGGAAGATGAAATGGCTAAATTCTTGATTCAGCTTGGTAAGCGCTGACATATTTGTTGCAACGTGAACCTTTTCTTATGTATTATGTATAATTTATAGGTAATCCAAAAGAGGCTAAAGATCATTTAAAAGTTAGTTTGGATTATACTAAACAACGTTATGGCTCTTGGTCCAATGAATACGGAATTGAGCTCAGGAAATATGCCGAAACACTTCAGTTACTTCATATTGAATCAGGATCGGAAAGTGCTGAAAACCTTTTTGCAAAATCCAGGGAAATTTTAGAAGTCCATTCTCCATCAACTGTTGTGGGTTAACGGTTAAGATTAATAAAAAAGCGTAAAGCATTAGCGCAATTTCATTGCCATCGCATTCATCCATCATTGTTTTTTATAGTCTCTTAAGTTCCATGCTGAACTTTTGAGAGCATCATTTGTACTTAACTAACTCCCAGTCATTTTTAATTCCAAAAAAAAACGAAGATTAAAATAAGTTTGTATAAATTAAAAGTACTATATTCTGTACATGTTACTCCAATTTGAATTGTTTTTCTGAATACTACACACTAAATAAATATCTTAAATAGCTAAACCGAAGGGAAAAATTATTAATTTTGTGTAAATTTAGGTTTTCTTTAATTAAACAAAATTTCCAACATAATATTTAAACCCAAAGAAATTTTACTTACGTTTACGTTTAAAGTCCAACTCCTTTATTTCAACCCGTTTGTCTTGTTTTCTCTTCATTATGGAAATCCAAAAAAAAAACGTCATCCGCCTGGGCTATTTTCTTGATTCTTAATTTGTTTTGTTTTTAGAAAAAAGGTTTGCTACAAAGAACACTTTTACAGAAATATTCAAATATAAAATATACAAAAACAAAAAAATGTCCTGGTTGGGGGAATGTAAATCTAGTAAAAATCATTAGATAGATTTTTGTAGAACACTTTTACAACAAGTACATATTTTTGTAAAATATTTAAACTGGAAGAAGGTATCATATCATCAAACCTGGAACAACCAAAAGAAAAACAAACACGGAATTCGTCAGTTAGTTCAATTCATGGGACTATAAAAAGTCCCTGGGGAAAAAGTTTGAGTAAAATTTAAATGCAAGAAAAACCTAACATCATTATTATCATAATCAATAGCACAATTATAATTTCAATTCATATCACAATTCAATTCAATTATATGGCTCGTTCTTACGCGATTTTAACTGGTTCGTTCATTCAGAACAGACTGTGCCTACTAATGCGCCAAGAAATCCAGCTTAACAAAAAAAAGAAATGTGGACGGAACGAAGATATTTACAGTACAACAAATTCAAATCACAAATTATCATCAAATGCCAAATTTTAAATGCCCAAAAAAAATATCAATTCTCATTATTATGATTCATGGTTACGGATTTGATTCTTTACCTAAATGGCTTTCATTTTGACCATCAATGAGCCAACGACAATGTTGAGTTTTGTCGATGAAGCTATTACCTAGAGAAACATTTATGAAACAACAACACAAATACCACAAAATAATAATAACAAAAAACCAAATATCACAGCCTAGTAATTATCAATTTTCATCATGGACTTTAAAACGCGTTCAAAATATAATATATCACAGTATGGATTTTATGAGAAAGCTTTTTCTCCGAGGAACAAAATATACTCACCCAATGCTCATTAACTACTCTCCAGGAGGCGTAACACCACCTGGTTTTGGTGGCTGTGGAGTTCCATATTGAGAATAATTGTATCCGGCTCCTGGTGCTGGAGGGGCTCCACCTGCTCCTTGCTGTGAAACAGAATATATTACCAATTAGTTAATTGTTGCTTTTATCAAATTCAAAAATCTAATATGTAATCAAAAGCTTACCTGAGCTTTCTGGGCCTTAATGTAAGCCTCAATAGCTTCGGCTTCTTGAATTTTACCCATTGCTCTATAATGATCTGCCCACTGCTGACTATAGTCTCCACCACCTCCTGCAGAAGCTGCACCTGCCGCATTCGCATTATTTCCGGCAGGCCCATGACTAGACCCTCCATTAGTTGAAGCTGGTGCAGCACTGGTTGCAGAATCTCCGGTTTTACCAGCTTTAGCTTGAGCCTCTAACATATCAGCTTGAGCATGTTGACCTTGGGATCGATAATATTCAATCCATTGTTGAGTGTAATCTGGTTGTGCACTTCCAGCTACACAAAATATTGTATTAAAATAATTAGTTTCGCTCCGCTTTTAAAATTAAAAAATATGAATGCACAAACCCTGAGGAACAGCAGCTGCTTGGGCATAATACTGAGCGTAGTATGCCGCCCATTGAGCTGCAGCATCTGTCGCCCCAGCTTTCGATGCATCACCAGACCAAGAACCAGAAGAATTTCCATTACTCCCATATGAATCGTGACCACCGTAGTCTCTTGAACCCTACAATTAATCAATATTAAAGTTTACTCCAATACAGATTGATATGAGATCATATTGTAAATCGTTATGATCTATAGAGCTTACCTTTCCTCCTGGTGGTAATGTATTAACTTTTTGCATTATCAGCTCCTTGGCATGTTCAATTTGATCCCGCTGACCACGTATCACAAAGGTACGTTCAGGACCCTCTTGTGGAAGATTCTTATCAATTTCACAATGAGCTCCAGACTGCTGATTAATTTCTCTGATATTTTCACCTCCTTTACCAATCACCATTCCAACTCTATTTACAGGAATCGTCAATCTATCTTCGTCACCTCGAGGTGGTCGGCCACGGCCTCTGTCTCCTCCTCCGCCGCCCCCACCTCCTCCTCCTGCACCACCGCCTGGTGCTCCACCATTCAATGCAGTTTCAACTAATTCTTCAATTTTCAACTGAGCCAATCTAATTTGGTCAGGTTTCCCAGTTATTATTGCCAACTGTTCGTCCATATCCCCCATATTTGAATTAATTGGATCAAACTGAACTCTTGCCCCTGTTTCCATTTGAATTCTCTTAATCATTTCACCTCCTTTTCCTATTATTAACCCAACAGAAATCTTTGGCACTGGGAACTTCATTGTTTCAGACCCACGACCCCCACCTCCTCCATGACCACCACCACCACCGCCCCCATAACCCCCATCTTGACTTCCATACTCATTCCTTTGCCTAAAATCTCCTTTGTTAGGTAAATCTGATAAAAGCTCTAAAACCATTTGACGAGCATTCTCAACTAAGTCTGGTTCCCCAACAATACGCAGAGGTTTGTCACATTCTTCAAACATATTTTCTTGAAGGATAAACATTTTAGTTCCCGTCTTTTCTTGTAAGTTTCGAATTGTTTCTCCTCCTTTCCCAATGATCAACCCAACTTTTGTTCCTGGAACCATAATCTCAATGGTCGATTGATTTTTAGAACCAAAGCCTAATCCAGGATGACTGGTTTTTCCAACTTCATGGCCTTTGGATATAACGATGTCAGCGATCATCTCTTTGCATTTCCTATTGAAACACCGTATTAGCAAAAGACTTCAAGTATTTGTTTAAAAAGTAAAAACTTGTGACTTACTCAATTGAACGCTTAGTTCCTGATAACGACACAGGTCGATCTTTGGCACCCCCACTGTCTGGAGCAACTTGAACTCTGCACCCTGTTTCACCTTGAATTTTGGATATTTGTTCACCTCCTCGTCCAATAACTATAATTTTTGGGTTCATTAGTACATGTTGTATGCACTACTAAGCTAATTGTCTTACTTAATCCAACCAATTGATCTGGTATGCGAATTTCTTCGCTGCATGAATCTCCTGATCCAACAATACCAACGCCTATCTTGATACCTAAATTAGCTAAACTTCCTGCCGGAGGCCCAGAGCCCACGCCCTTCATTGCTGCTAGTTGAGCTCCAAATGGATCGGAAAGAGCCGCTAATCTCTTTGGTTCCGGTTCTAGTAAATAATGAACAAATAATTACATTTCAATTGAAGCGACTTTATTTGGGGGGCTAATGAATGCATATGTAAGAAGGGCTACTATCAAACTCCATTTATGGTTTGTATAAAACTAAAATGGTGTTAGCGAATCCTTCTATTACTTTTGGAAGAAATGATAAGAAACCCAGTGAAATGGCACATGGGTTTCCCCGTAATCTCTTCCAACTATCTCAATTCAACCATGTAGGAAGAAATGTTGTATATTCTTACCATTTCCGCCATATTCCGAACTAAATCCACGTTTAATCCCCGCTGGGGCACTGGGTGGAGACTGTGGGGATGCAGAGCCTTGGGGTGGTCCTGCACTGCTTAGTTTTGCTGCAAGCTATAAGCAAATTAAACAACGCAAATAAATACTGATAAAAGGGTTATGTTGTATGTGAAATAGGTTATCATTATCAATTACCATTTTAGCTCTAGCCACAGCTTCAGCGAACGATTGATTATTCATCATGGAAAATCGGTTTTACGACGGTATGACTTATGACACGAACGAACAGACGAAAATCTTCTGTTTTTAACAGCTCAACCTAGAGAACTAATCTGAGAAACCAAACCGTCAGCAATAACAACTACAACGAACTAACATCAATCAATCAATTAATTTAGATCCCAAAACAAGGAGTGACGTACACACAGATACAGAGACTGTGAGCAACGGGAAGAACTGCAAAATGCACTGCAATGCTGTAAACTGGACACAGAATAGAAATGAAGTTATGCATATGTATACAATGTAGGAAGTAGGAAATGAATGCAACAAACGCCATGCAATGGAAGCTAGCGAATAAAGGGTTAAAAAAGGAAAGAACGAATCCATGCCCATATGCCATAGCTATAGGCACAAAAGAGGATTAAAATCACATATGTAACTCTACTTTCCAATACCGAAACCGTACGAAGAATCAAAATCGAACGAAACTTTGCTTAATATTTTCTAAGTATCCAGTTACGTAAACGGAACCAAAACTTTCTGAGCAGTTATATGGGAAATGACCGAATTGACCGAAAGTATAAACGAAATTCGAAACTTCCCTTAACTCAGCCGAAAGTTTAAATTAAATTCGAAACTTCCCAAAATTCAGCCGAAAGCTTCAACAAAAGTCTAAAGTTACCAAAACTCAATTGAAAGTTTAAACAAAGGTCGAAACTTTTCCAAACTCTGCCGAAACTTCTACAATTTTTACATACATATAAAGCACAAAACCACGCCCAGTTTTGAGTTTTTGACTTCATTATTGCATAATCAGTTGCACACACAGGAAGGTGTTGTGGTACTTTTGTAACATTTTTGTTAAACCGAAGATTCAAATTCGAAACATACCAAATCTCCATTGTAGAAATCAATCAAAACCGAAAGTTTCGATTTCGATAAGTTACACATTTGATTAAAATCCGAAATGCGTAACTTTCACTCTACTCACTGCATCACCTGAGAATTGGGGGTGGATTCAAAGTTTTTCTTATCTGCATTTGACATATGCATTTCCTCATTTTTCACTAATCCATCTTTGTACCTTATTGTTGGCAAACAAATCACAGTTTGCCAATTAATACAATTGCCACCCACATGTCAATTATCGATCCATTTATTATCATTCTGTGAATCAATGAATCAATTAGCTCATCTTCATTGTCATTCCAGTTTATTGGTTCATAATCATAAGGTAAGGTAATTATTAATTAATTGTAAATCCAAGCATTTGAATTACTTTGTTTTTCATAAACGTTTTCCTCGAGAGTTTTTGATGTATGTGCATATGTTTTTGTTAAACTTTAACTTTATTTTCCAGATGTAACTGTATTCAGTTTATAATCGGTCGGACAACTGAGAAGAGATGTTGATACCAATTAACTTCGTGGATGATGGATTGGTGACGACTTAAGCAATTGAAATTGCTGGTTTTAGTCTTCTGATTCTGCTACCCTTTGCTGGTTTTCATCGCTCCTGAACCTGAAATCGGACATATTCCTGCACATTTATTGAGTCAAACTATCAGACTAATGATGAAAGGAATTCTATGGAAATGGACAAACTATTGGAATGGTAAGGAAAGAATTAATTGAGGAAATGTATAATGTTTTAATATAATTTGTGATGATTAGGTTGGCAACCAAGATGGTTTATTTTAGAAGATGGTCTCTTATCATACTATAAGTCTGAGGAAGAAGTTAAACAAGGTTGCAAAGGATCTCTTTCCCTCTCGGCATGTGACATCACGGGTAATTAATTAATGTGTAATTTTAGAATTACTCAATGTAATTGGAATAAAATAGTAATAGTTTATCCTATAATTTTTTTTATAGTTCACCCGACAGACAATTCACGCATTGAAATTTGTATTCCTGGAGAACAACATTTGTATGTTCGTGCCAGCAGTACATTAGAAAGGCAACAGTGGCTAGTGGCACTAGGTACAGCCAAAGCTCATGGACCAGAGTCGAAGGCCAGAAAAACTTCCGGTAAGCAATGTCTGAATTGTCTGTTCACAATTGGGATATTTATGTAATCGCAGTACCCAATGTACAATGAGCAAAATAAACAAGAATTGTAATCATTGTTAATCTTAATATAACCAAAGCATCTTTGTACAGATTCTTCTATGAACCAAGACATCAAAACTAAGAAATCCGAACTACGCCTTTACGGTGACTTACTAATGCAACAAGTATTATCCATCAAAGAAGCTGCCATTGGAGAAACTGGAGTGCCAGATACTCAGGTATGCATAATCATATTTCCATTCTGATTGTTAAGTTAAGTATCTTTAATTTGGTTGTATTCTCATTCTAGAAACTAGATGAATGTACAAGTCTTTTTTCTGCAACTTGCGATACGTTTATCAAAACACTGGAAGAGTGCGTTAAACTATCTAATTCAATGGCTCTTAATGTTCAAGCAACTTCAACCCAACTTCCGCCTGTTGTTCCACACATCAACGGATCGTCTAGTAAGTCGGATAGGACCAGGACGCATTCTCATTCATCCGTTCCAGAATAATTCCAAGCTCCAATCTTCCAGCGATATCTACTAAACTTGGAATCGAATCTCACTTTGGATGGGCTTCGACGTTGATAATGAAAAAGAAACCAAATCAAAGCAAAGTTGCCAAATATTTACCTATTTACAGACTTTATATTACCATTTTCCATAGTCATAAACATAAGTATTGGAAATTCTAAGGATATTTGTGTACTTTACCAAACTATTAGTCATTTAGGGTAATTCGTACAATCAGAATTATTTTAAAACAATCAAAATTAGTGATACTCGTCGACAGTAGTAATGCACGCACTCTCTTTTCGTTTAACTTTGTAGGAATTAAGAATTAATTTTACATAGAAAAATAATTATTAATTAATCATAAGCACATACGCAAAAAAGGATAATCGTTCATTCCATACCTTGTTTATGGCTCTAGTCTTACATACATTTATTTAAATAATTCAAGATCAAAATAAACAGTAAACACATGTAAATCGATATCAGATTAGTTAGATACTTAGGTTTAATAGAACACGGTCAACGCCGTACTTCTTCAACAAGTACTGTGGCTTTGAATGTAAAAAGTACCTAGATGGAGCTTAGGGTACACTTCACCTTGCTCGTGTATCTTGCTAACCTTTGAGACTAAATGGTAAGCAATACACGGAAACTGAGTGCAATCACCGTCCATCAACTGTGGCTTGTGTGCCCATGTCCAACGGTCCAACAAAAGTCTCGTACATTCATTTCATTCATATTCTAGAGTTCAAGTCCTTCTAAAATGCATGAATGCTTTAAGCTTTTTAAGCAAATGCTTCAGTACCCAGTGTACTACGCCTCTAAGTTTACTATAACTGTAACTATAAGTACTCCTTAGGCCTCCTCTACTCATTTAACTAAAAGCCACGCAATAGATAGTCTAGGCATAGGCAGTGTTTTTTTTTTCTATATCATTCAGTAAAGGACAGATATAAATAGATAGAACATACGGATACGCATACGACAAACAGCAAGTAGAACGGAATGCCGATTTGGCATAAACAAAGCAACAAAGACAAGACCCTAGCAATCAAAATCGGCATTAATTATTAACCAGCTTTAGCTGGTATATTTTATTATTGTAATTCTGTCAACTAATTAAATTCTGAATTTCTTTAGTGAAAATAAGTAAGGTAAGTCATACAAAAACTATTTGCAAATTCAACAAAATCTGCAAGAATCTGTTCATAATTCATTGTAAAATATTCTTTCTCTTTGTATCTGTAACCTGTATTTATCCGTCCAGAAGGTTGGTAATATGGCAAGTTCTTGTACCACTTACGAATGTGCTGAAACCAGATTGCTAAATAAAGTGGAAGTGGAACCTCCACCACCCCCATTACCTCCAGGAAGTTCTAATTCAGTCGAAGGTGGAGGGATAACAAATCCTTATCTTTTAGAATTGTTAAGCATGAAGCGAGGTGATAGAGATGCTTTCCAACAATCACAACCAAAATACAGAGCTCTTAAACGGGACGGTGTATTTACTAATACTAGCCTTCCCGAAATTGAAAACTATCCCAGCTATAACCCAAAGGCACCGTGGGTAATCAAATTGCTTAAATTGGATGATTTCAAGAAAAACTTGTTCCCTACTACATTCCAATTTATTTTGGCTGGTGAAGATTTTGAGGTAAATTAAATTACAATTATAAATCGTTTGGCCAAATATTTCCAATAATTCGGCATATTTTACTCTGTACTTCCAGGAAGAGTACCTCAAATTCTATAAGAAATTAAAGGAGTTCTATACTCCATGGAATAAAACAAACTTTGGACTCATTCCAGAAGATAAATTGGAAAGTGAGAAATACAAATATGCAGTTGTGTATGTCATTGAACATGATTTTTATGCAAGAGTTCGTATTGAATATCCTTCTGGAACTGACAAACGCCCCGAGCCCCTCATTCTAGAACACATTGATTCTGGAACCGTTGAGTTTCACGATTTTAATAAACACAAATTATTTTATTTGCACAAGGATTTCATTGAACCCGTTCGGCAGGTAAAATACTTTCATATGCAAATTCCAAGTCTACAGTCATAAGTATGTTAAGCGTTTTGTTTTATATGTATGTACATTTTAGACTAACTCGTGCACCCTTGATCGCACCTTGCCTTTCATTAAATATTCACGAGAATTTCGTCTTAGCAGTACAGATATCTTAAAAGAAAATCAAAATTATGTTGCACATCTTAAAAGAGTTGTCAATGGAATTGTAGTATTGGATCTAATGGCTCCGGGTTCTAGATACATAAGAGTTAGTGAACAGCTCATTATGAAAGCAATTGAGACTTTTGAAACACCACAATTTCCAAAAGTTGGAAAGATTTTTCATAACTGCTACTTTTCAAATATTCAAGAGGATGGGATAGTCCATTTTCAGAATCGAAATACCTTGCAATATGCTATTTTTATGAGCTTTCAAGATCTTCCTTGTATGAAGAAAGTCATTGAATTTCCACCAGAACTGCATTTTTACAAAATTAAGAAAAACGTACGTTATTTGGCAAAGTATGAAGATTGGTACTACCGGTGCGTGATTTCGCCAGACACAGATATTGAAGCGACAAAGGATGAGGTAGTGTGTAGTATTAGATTAAACTCGTATTTATAAACTTTAATAATTAAATCAGCTTCAATTTATATAGTTTTGGGTTGATTTCATCGATTATGGAAATAGTGCAAAGAGGAAGAAAAATCAATTAGTTCCCTGTAGCGTGATAAATACGGAGTTTGATTTATTTCCACTACAGGTATGCAATTTATAAAGAAAGCACCTTTAGGTTATACTGTAACCCTGCAAATACATATTTTCAGGCGTTTGTTGGACAGTTAAATATGAAGGATGTGGATGTTGACGAAATTTTTTATCGTTATGATGAGAAGATTTCAGTAATGGTAAGTTTATGAGTTTAATATTTATATCCGTTAGTGTTGTAAGTGTAAATTTACAATACATTTTTTGTAGACTATAGCTGAATCTAGTCCAGAGACTAATAATCTCCCTCTTGTTGAAATATTTGCTCCACGGCTAGCAAATCCTACTACAACTAACCACCAAAAGGAAAGTGAGAATGCATCAGCATCGGCCAAATGTAATGCCACAGCTATTCCTGGAACTTCCACGGGTGTTCCGGACTTGGTTCCAATTACGCAAGATATGGTTGCCTCCGGACATGCCAAAAAGATTAGACCCGAAATTTCTGAACCAACCCTAACACATATTGTCGAAGCAGTTGGAAAATTCGAATTAACTAATCCAGAGTTAAAATATCGTTTTAACTTCTTGGAACCGTATTAATATGATGTACGGCCGAAGTACTAATGCATTAATTTAGGAAGGTATATATGTTGCATAATTTACGGAAAAGATACAGGTAAGGAGTGTACTTTTGTGAGTAGTTTGCTGAAATTCCTTGTAATTCTTTTTATTGACTTTGACAACAAGGTAAATAAATATTATTTATCTACTAAAACTAAGGCTCCCATTTAAAGGTACTATATTTTTTAAATCTCTTGGCCGTGTCTAGATCTACTATAGGGTCAACAGGGATAAGACAATTCAAATTCGGAAAAATAACAACTTAGTAGGGATGACCCGGATTGATTTGAGCGTAAAGTTTTAATGTTCTGTTCTAATTTCTAGCTCGATCTATACTATAAGCCTACGCTTAGCTTACCCTAAGTTTTACCTTTACGTTTGCATAAACAATTGATAGAACGGAATGTTTTCATGTTCATAATATGAGGAATTATACTGATACATTAAAAATTTTAAAATGTTTACTAACTAACCAAATATTGACTGATTAAGTCCCAATAGACCGATTCATTCATTGTGAATTGTCGATTGTCATTTTTGTTATTGTGCGTAGAAAAAGCTAAACAAGCCAAAGGCAAAGCCAAAAGAAGAGCTATAGGAAATACTTTCTCCTTCAACTTCAGTTCAACCATTCTTTCTAAGAATTTTACTTGGCTTTATCTTTAAATTATTATCTTTATCATATAAGCCTACAAGGTAAATCATATCACTCAGAAGTTCGGAACAGAGTTTGATTGAAGATTGTTTTGTTTATGATTGGATTTCTATGTATTTCTTTGACTGACTGAACTATGTATGAATGGAATTATGTATGTATTTTTCAATTTCATAGGATTGAATTGACGAATGTTCAATGTTCTTGTCAATAACACAAAGTGTCAAGTGGTAGTCCTTTAACCAGTGTTACTTGTTCTCTGGTATGTCAATTTTTGGTCTTTTCTATATGTACTCTATGTGTGGTGACATGACAAGTATTTTGAGGTCTGAATAGATTTAAACCACTTAAGCATAAATAGGCACAGTTTTTGAAGTTATTTCCATATTTTCCCTTCACAACAATAGTTAATAATAGGAATTAGGGAGGTTTTAAAACCATAATCTTCCCATTGTTACTCCGGACAACATGGCATGACAGGATGGGTTGAGCTGAAGCTAAGCTAAGCTTTAAGCATTGAGCTTCTCTTATTAACTAATCCTACTATCCCCAAACTATGGATGTATCTTTAAGTTTAACGTTTTTATTTATCTTTCAATAATATGTGTTTGTGTGTGGTTTTCAATTATTTCAATCCCAATTCAAAATACTTAACTCTTTTAAAACTTCATAACAGAAGAGAACAGTTTGAATTCCTGTAAATTATTAGCACACGCTTATTTTTATGCTATTATAAATACATACACATAAATAAAGTCACAAAATTCACAGTGCAATAATGTACAGCTTTTTCTTTCTTGGCTTTCTAAAAATCTTTATCCTTATTTTCTTTATCTTTATCTCTATAGATTTGGAACATCTCTGTTTTGTCTTGGGAGGTCGTTGTCGTGTAGTATGAATGAAGTATATGAGTATGACAAGGATTTACTTAAATTTTTATGCACACTGGAGCACATATAATTTATGTAAAATAGAAATGTAGAATGAAGCTGATAACAATTTTTAACATGCGTTTACAGTAGCACACAACAATTAAGCCTAATTATAAAACATGTTTATTAGGAAGGTCAAGCGGAGTGACTTTAATTTTTTAGTCTTTTTTGAATTTGAATTCTTTCCTTTGCACAGAACAATGGATGAAGTAAAATAATAATTTCTGTGATTGCAAGGATTGTAATTGTAATTGTACAAAAAAAAAGCAATGGTCTGTCTATATTATGTCTAATATAATTATCTTCATCATGTTCATTTTGGTCAAACAATTCTTATGCATGAACGCGGATGTGGAAGATGAGTGCCACCAAGAAACAAGGCTCATTGGCCCACACACAAAGCACTTTGTGTATATGTGGACAACATAAAATAAAACATACAACATTAAACCAGGAAAATGGGATTCGTTTGGGTGCAGAAAGGAAGAAAATTACTTTACAACAAACAATACAATTTCTTTCTTTGTTATAAGTAACAAACGGTTTTAGAGGAAAAACAATAATTTCTCAACTCTAAAAGTAAGGAGAAAAAAAAAGGATTCCTAAAATCCTAAGGCTTCGTTCGAAATCTCAATCAATACTAGTATAGCCGTGAAGATAACGCATAACAAGCTACAGTTTACATTCTCCATCATGTAACTTGAACTTAAGCTTTGGATTTTCAATCTGTAAGTTGTAACTTCTCGTTGTAAATGTAATTTGGAAGGACATTTTTGTCCTTATGCGATTTTCAATCAAAACATTTAAACAAACTTGCAATATAAAGCCTATAATGCAATAAAACAGTTTTTACAAAATGTACTAGCACATGTTTGTGCCAACCAGATTGTCGCTTCGTAAAAATGTTCCGGTAAGTTACATTTCTGAGTGATTTTGACAGGAAAATATGTTGTACAGTTTTCTTGTTAATTGTCTAACATTTGAACATTTCTCTAGATGTATTTCTGGTTACAAGAATTTTTGAAAATCTTTAAACTTTTGCATGTGCTGGAAGTTTAACGAAATGTTAATAATCCCTTAAAATGCAGTTGAGTTGAACATTCCAAAAAATTAAGTACCTACTTATCTTAATCTTTGGCCTGTTGTCCAGCATTTCATATTTTGAGTATCAATTTTCATGCATACGTGACAAAGTTAGGTTCAAATTTCAACAGAGCACAGTGTATTACTGTGTTTGACTTATTTTCCTTTTTAGTTTAGCTTCCTTATCCTTGGTCTTGTTCTAGTTCAATTGATTTGACATCCCGAGGTTTCGAGGGTGTGAATCAAATTTCAAGCTCGTGTTCAACTCACAAGAGTCAAGACTCAAGAGAGAAGTTCCTCTTCAACGATTTTTACTTTCAGAAAAAACTTGACTTTCTTTCTTCTTCCTGCATGAGTTGTTTTAGACTCAAGCTAAAAATTTAAATAAATAAAATATGGCCTCCATTCCTACAGTTTGGCATACAGTTCAACTAGATCTGACATTTTTAAAAATGTTTGCAATATTACAAATACAATATAATATTTGTTTTTACTAGTATCAGCATCAGCCGAAAGTATAGAATTTCCTAGCAAATCTGTCTTTTGCACTATTTTGTAACCCCATTGTTCCGAATCCGAGTTTATTTTCTAGTAGTGGATGGACGAATCTGATCTCGCAACATATATAGAAGACTAGAGTCCCTAATTTTAGCTGTGCGTGAAAACATAGAGCAGTATACCGTGTTTCTCACGGTTTTTCTTTTTCAATGAGTATGACTTCTATAACCATTCACCACCGACACCATCACCATCATACAAATACAATTGACATAATAAAAAGAAATCCCTTGTCATTTCACATTACATTGTTCTCAATTGCCCAGTTTAACAATACTTATACTTTACTTTACTCCAAAAAAGAAAAAAAAATCAGTACGATTTTAGTTTTACCTTTAAAAGTCAAAAAGTCAGTCTCCTCGGCTCTACTCTACGTTAGTACTTTTGACTTTTGAGTTTTGACTTTAAAGGCTCATATAGGATTCTTTTTTTGTTTCGGCATTTTCTTTCACTAAGTTCTCTTTCATTCTTTAGCTTTAAGACATTTCTGAGGTTAAAATACAACGTGTCAATCATTCATTTCTCCATTTTTGACGCTTTCTTAAGGAGATCCTTTTCTTTATTTTTTCCTTAAATAATAATTACTGTCGTTATTCCTTTGGTTTTTATGTTCCTATCACCATTCACCACTGGAAATATTTATTGCACTCTTCGACTTCTCAAAACTTAAATGTTCTTCTATTCTGTATAACTATTCCTATTGTCCTCCAAGTAAAAGAACCAATACTAATCATGAGATGCGATGAAGAGTTTCCAGGGAAGACAAAAGGGGACTTGGACCTTTTTTGAGGTTTTTATGGCACCAGCAAAAAGAAAAAAAAAAGACTTGCCAACAATAAACAAGTAGTATTGCTAGTAGGATTAAGTAAGTAATGGACAATATAACTATAAGTGGATGTATATACGCTATGCAAAATCAAAAGGATATATATTTTCTGCGTGAGAAAATTTTCTTTGAGTTTTATGATCTACTAGTAATAAAATAATAACAACGATGATGATTTTATACTCCCATTGTTAGTTAAATATTCATCTTTCTACTAAGTACTTTTGAGTATTCTGATGGATTTATTACTAATTCGTTATGAACAAAAAAGACCATATACAGATATTTATTAGTACTTCGTTATCGTTCCTGTGGAGTTGTTTTCTAAATCTAACGATAATATGTGAATTGTGAATGTGATTCATCCTTTTTAGTATTCACAACGTTGTTTTACATATTTAAATCCGAAAATTACCTATATGCGAAGTAGAGCTCAAAGCTGTAATTATATACAAGGCCTCTTGTAAGTTTAATCCAAAATAATATAATCCTACTATTATATTATTTCAAAATAGTCATTGCATTGAGATATCAAAAGGAAAGATCTAGTTAACGAAACAAAAACTTGAAATCCAAACCACTCGACGACGCATCAGATTCAGAAATCGGATTTTTCTGTACAATTTCGTTATTCGTTTCCCTTCCTTCTTTTCCTTGGCTTTGATTTCATGCTTTTGTTTGAACAAAGTATCGATTTTCTTAAGATTACTTATAGTTATACTCACATTGGGATTGGATGAATTGCTGAGATCTTCCAAAAATATCAGACTGAACTTGTCGGCAAACTACATACATACAAACAAACAAACTTGCAAGCAAAGTGCAGAAAAAAATGAAAAAAGCTACATAAGTTTGATTTAAAAAAATATATATGTATCACCAGGAAGCCTTAGGTCTCATTTTTATTTCATTCCATGAGTCCCTTGGGACTTTGACCCAAACCAAAAATCATTTGTACCTTTACAGGAAAGCACAGTAGTTTGCATGCTGTGATACATACGATTCACGAATGTCCTTTGAAAATATGAAACAAGATGACCTAATAGAGTACAATAACACTGTGGAAAATAATATAAATGCATTGCAATAGTACAATGAGAAAACTGTTAGTACAACAAATAAGGTTTGTTGGTCTCAAAATTCAAAGGGACTCATAAAATATTGAAAAAAGGGATCATTGATTATTATTGACTTTTTTTCTTCTCTCTCTCTCTCTTTGGTGAAGAAGTAATTGTAAAATTCTAATGATTCTAGGTGCCTCGTCACCTTCGGATTCCCTGCTGTGACAGAGATTTTTATGTGCCTACTCTGATTTCTAAGGAAATTTTCTTAAGATTCTAGATTCCATACTCCCACACTACACAACAGAAGTAGGAGATGAAGCATTTTTTTTCTTCCTTTTGATTTTCACAACAAAGTCAACTTTCTTATACGTATTTATTTGATTATTGAAACTCAATTGGTTGTTTATTTAACAAAAAATCTTATTTGAATGAAATGCAATAATAATAAATTGGATTTTTCTTTTAAAAAAAAATTCTCATACATACAGAAACAGATCTAGAAACTCTGCCTTCCATACATAAGTATAAATACACTTCAGACTTATTCTAGTGTATTTGAAAATATTTGAAAAACTTTATAATATTGAATGAGTTCATCCAAGCGTCTATTAGTTTCTATTTCTACATAAGAAAAATTTATGATTTATTGTTATATACTCTCTGGAAATTTTATTTTTTGTTGTGTGTTTCTGCCTCTCTTGTTGATAAAATAAACTTAAATTTAAAAAGAAAACTACTCTGATCACGCACTTTTTATATTTATTTTGCATTAAAAATCTCCAATTCACAGTTTAATATCAGATTTCAGTAGAAAAAAAACAAAGTTTTTCTAAAAAATCATATAGTTTATAGGGCTCAATGCTCAAATTGTCGTCAATTTATCTGAAAAGAATAGTTTTTCTTTTCTGTTTAACCCTTTAATGTTTATGTTTAATACACATGCACACGCGTCATATTGTTTTTGGTTAATATTAATTGCATCTGGCTTGGACTCCACGGACGGATCAGAGAGAGTGAAGGAAAAAAAATTATGGGCAGTACAGGAGCCATGCAGGCAAAGGGCGAGGTTTTAATAATAATCTCTTCAATTCGTCTATAGTTCTTGTAGTCTTTGTTTTTATTAAAAAGCAAAGGCTAAGGCTACCAGTATTAGTGCTTTCTTCCAAGGAAAGGAAAAAGAATCCAAAAAACATGTTTGTAATCATAATCATCCTTCTGTTTTCCTTAAGTACTCTGCTGCTCTGTTCGCTGTTCCTTAATGTCTGAAGTCTGACTAACTTCAATCCATATTATGTTTTGTTTTCTGATGATTAATCTACACTTTTGGGTTTTTGAAAGTCCTATTTCCTATATCAATAGGTTTATGCTCATGTTTAAGTGCCCTCCGTGGCATGGAATGGCATGCCCTGACGGCAAAAACAAACGATCCTTACATTAATAAACCTCATGATCATCAGTATTCACACACATGTTATTTACTATGTATGTATTTATTTCTTTTTCTACCAAAAAAAAAATTAAACCCTCATTCATAATTACTCTCACCTGAAAGTATTGTTAAACTCTATTTTTCTGGATATTTCGGATGTGAATTAGTCTTCATCCATCAAGAGAATGAGACAGGATGAAGTGGGTCCTTGTAATGTAACGTGTTTGAAGAATTACGTGCATGCAATGAAATGAATAAATGAAATCCTGTTGATGAGAATTACATAAAAATGGAGATGTTTGGTTAGGTTACAGATTAGAAATAGAAAAATAGAAGGAAACTCCAAAAATGTGTCCTTTTTACAATTTTACATGACACTAATCTTAAGTAATCCTTATTACAGAAGGATATGGTTACTAAATTGAAAGATTTCAAGTTGACACTTAAGAAGTTCTATATAACAATTTTATAATTCTTTTATAGATTATATACGTATAAATAGATTAGGATGTAACGATGTGTATGTGTGGTATCAGGTATCTATTTTTCTATTAATAATAATTTAATACGAGATGCTCGTTCATATCAAAAAATCTTTTCTAGTTTACCGAGAGAGTTAATTTAAATGTAGTATGTGATCTATTCATTTTGTTTGACATTCAAACTTATGCTTACGTTGGTATCAAACTGTGATTTAAATGCATATGTTTAATAATAACACTTTCTTCGTTAATTTGACAGGTTTCCTTAAAAAATCCTCGTTAATCCCTTTTTAAAATAATATTTGAGCCTGGATATTACTTTAGAATTTCAGAGGATCAGAAGTCGAGTGCCCTCCTTCACCGCCTCTACCTGCCCTAATGTCACAAAAAGGTGGACCTCGTTCCAACCCAGTCTTACAAGCTCTCTAAGAAAAAATCCTTTTAACTAGATCCAAAGATCTTAAGTTAGTAAGAGCCCTAACCAAGTCTTTACACAAAATCCATATACTATGTACATTATTCTATTCTACCCAGTATTTAAAACCTTAATTCCTTATGTATTTAAGTTTTACTATGCCTATTATGGATTTAAGGATGTTATGCCTTATGCTTTGCTCAAAGGGCCTACTTCTCCTATGCTACATGTTGAGAAGTTAAAGAAGGAAGCCAAAGGATACCTTTTTAAGGGACTCTTACGTTTATCTTGTCAAATGTTTCTTTTCGGGTCCTTTCTACAAGGGTCAGTTTTGGGAAGGTTCTTATTCTTAAGTTTTATTTTTTCCGAGTAAAACCAATTACTGAGAGAAAATACAAGGAATCAATTTCAATTCTGAGTTTCTCAAGTGTAGAAGTCGAAGTCGGTTTAGAAATAAAGTCAAATTTTTAAAAGAATTCCTCAACACATTACCATATTTACTTAACACCAAGAAATCAATATTAGAACATTAAACAAGTGTTTCCAAACATTTTATTAAGTCAGCAAGATTTAAGTGTTAAGAATAGTTGTTTTTCTTAAGAGAAAACGTAGTGCCGCATTATAATTATATATCTCCCAAGTGTGTGGTTTATAGATAATTATGGAAGGACTTCTTTTGAATCGATTCAATTTTCATCAAACTTATGGATCAGTTCCATCTTCACATCAGGTAATAATAATGCAAAGCAATATTTTGTAAATTGTAATTTCCTCTTCGTATTTAATGCATCATATTCAAGTAGTTTTAAGTTGCATTCTCATTTATTATGCTTGTACATAGCACTTTTAAAATTTAAACCAACATTTTCGCATATTTAAGTAGTTCCAAATGTTTAATTTCTCAATTTTTCTAGTACACAACCCCATATGGAACATCACCCGATAATTATCATCAATCCACATTTTTATCTCATTTCCACCCTCAATCAGTCTCACAAATAAGTAATGCATATTCAACCTCAAATTCAAAAGAACATTTCCAATGGTGGCCAACCCCTTCAACTCAATCAACAACAAAGCCTCCAGTTCCAGGAACATTCCATTGCTTTCCAAATCAAAATTTAAACAACGGAAATCCTAATGCACCAACTACGCTAAATCCGAGTGGAATCCTACCTCCAGTTATTGTTCAAAAGAAATCAAGGAGATGTAGATGTCCTAATTGTTTAGCTGGAATTGTTCCAACAACAGGTAAATGATAAGAAAAATTATCTTTGTGGTTTATGTAATTGTAATTTCTCAAAAACTAAGTGACTATAATAAAGTATTTTTTCCTCTAGCTACTGGAGAAAAGAAAAAGAAAAGAGAACACATTTGCCACTACATTGGGTGTGGAAAAGTAAGTACTTAAAACTATTGTATAAAAGCTCAAAAACGCTTCACCCAAACTTTCACTAATTACATGCATTATGTTAAAGGTTTATGGAAAAACATCTCATTTAAAAGCTCATATCCGATGGCACACAGGAGAACGTCCATTTCGATGCCACTGGCTCTTCTGTGGTAAAAGATTTACAAGATCAGATGAGTTGCAAAGACATTTACGTACACATACTGGAGAAAAAAGATTTCAGTGTACTATTTGTTCTAAAAGATTCATGAGATCGGATCATTTGAGTAAACATGTAAAGACTCATGGTAATGGAACAAAAGGAAACAAAGAACAAAAGGAAAAGCCAACCGTTGATAGCACTATCGTTGAAGTTAGTAGCACTACAGGGGGTTCTATTGGGTCGTCCGAAATTTTATCTCCAGCAGTTAGTACCAGTACCAGATCATCAATATCTCCGCCAAATTCTGGCTTGTGTTCTTCGGATGACGAGTCATCTCCTTCTCCATCCCCAACAAATCTACCCAATTCCACAACATCAAATTTATCAGCTCCATATGAATCATTTTCTCAATCAAATCCAGCATTTTACCAATCATGTCACTGGTCAATGACAAATCAAAATCCAAGTCAATACAATTATAACTACAATAGCTACAGCAGTTACCTGACACCTCAACAACTATTGACACCAACGGCTGCTGGAGCTCCACCTAATAACCAATACACATATACCTATCCCTCGTCATTTTATTCCCATTGACATCTATAAATGTCAAATATATTGTTGACATCTGTCAGTCAATTTCAACAATGGAGAGAAGGAACCCATGGACAAACACACATACAAAACAAAATAGAAGTCAGCCACGGCCTTTTCTTATTTTAAATAATTCCACTTGTATTGTATCTAACCTTATTATTTTATTTTTGATACAATTAGAATTTACATAGTTATGTTATCTTGTATTATATAGACAATCAAAAATACTAAGAGTAACCTTTAATTTTAAAAGACTGCTTCAAAAAAGTACTTAAAAGATATTAAAATAATAATAAAATAAAAGAAACAAGAAGTATTTCCCTTGAAGGAACATTTGAATTCATATTTTTCTTATTATTATCTGATGATGATGATTCGAATTACTTCAAATCATACGTTAAGAATTGGAGTTCAACAAATTACAGAAAAGGAAATCATATTATATGTATGAATGCGTACCAATAAGTTTTTTGAATTGTTTTTGTTTCTTCGTCTGTCTGGTCTGACTCAATTTTACGTTTCATCTCTTGAATCCCAAAGTACCCAAATAATTCAACAATCCAATGCCCAACACGACCTGTTTTATTTTATTTTTTTATGTAATGTGTAATTGAGGTGAATTAAAAATTACTCGGACTCGAGTTTAGATTGCTCCATTTTCTTTTTCTGCTAAAACCTGAAATTAAAATAATACAAAAAAGCATTATGCCACATATGATTAGTCATAATAATAATAAAAAGTCATTTTCTTGGATTAAAATTTCTGATCTTTAAATATATGTTACGAATAAACTCATATCAGTTTCATATGGAATAATAATAATAGGGACAAGTAAGTAACAGAAAATCTAAAATATTATGGGTACAGTTGTTTTCATATGCGATTTTTGTAATGGTCAATGAGGGTAAAAGAGAGTTTTTGGATTACATCATGAAACGATACAGGTTTTTGAACAATTTCTACAGGTTTTAAACAGGTAGAAATAAAATTTTTAGACTCTTAATAGTTTTTTTTTTCTACTGCTTTCTTTCGATATAAATATGTATAACATAACCTACGTAATTCGGCACTACTCATTCAGTTAAGGCTTTTGGGTTTCTTTTTTAGTCCCAAGCCAATTGAAGAAGGAATCTACTAGAGGAACAACTAACAACTTGCCCGTCGACTCGCCTTGGTTGCCTGCTTGTTGACCAAAGCCTATAATTTTGGTCTCCATCATCATAATCATTATTATTCGTAAATTTATACTCTTTTTTACATCCATCCATCCATTCTTCTATTCCACAGGCCTTATGCTTCTTTTGCTCCTTTTTTTTGATGTTTCATTAAAGTCTAAGCATATTAGTTGCTCATTGTTCTTTCGAGTCGTAACACACACGCGGAAAACCAACGATGGATTAAAATTCAATCAATTTTTTTTATACATGGAGAAAACGAACTTGGCATTATTGTGATATTCTGATTGTCGGTGGTACTCTGTACTCCTACATACAAAGTTCATACTACTTTCCTTTTGATTGTTTCATTCAACCAAAGATTCTCCATTGTTGTCTATCTTGAAGCATGTCTAGTCGCCTTGAGTGCATATCATTCAATAATGCAATAATCACGTGCAATAAAATAATTAGTTATAGTTATACATACACATAAGAAAGAACTTTTCTTTAAGTAAGTGAAAGATTTTGAAGTGGTAGAAAACTAAAAAACCGGGTAAAAATTATTGTGACTTTAATTAAGAAAAATGGATGGAAAAGGAAATGGATCTCTGCTAAATGTAAGTGTAATAATTCATAATTTAAAACTCATACACTGTTTAATTGTGGAGTTGTTAATTATAAAAGGAGGACCTAATTGCACAAATTATTTTAATTAAGTGCATAAAATTTAGCTCATGTTCATGAAAATTATCATCATTTCTCTAAAGAAAGACGCCTTGTTAATAATTCAAACTTCAAATTAAAAACAAACAATTTTTATCTTTTGTTTAAATATGATTTTTATCAAAAAAACAAAACAAAAACCAAGGGCAAGTTAAATTTTACAGCACAGCATCATATCATCTTATCTTTCGCATTTGATCATAATTTCTGATTCTTTGCTCCCACATAAAACAACACTCAAACTAACTTTTAAAATGTTTTAATACGATTCGGTGATGGTTGTCTGTATTGTATTTGTATTTGTATTCGCTATTTCTTTTAGAGAGGAAATCCTGAGACCATTACATTAAAATTGGAGGCATAATTTTCCACAATTATTTATTTAATTTAATCCCTGAACCATTCTATGTGAACACGATTCTTCTTCTTATTTCTTATTGTTTCCCTGTATATATGAAAAATCCAGTTTTTTTCTTAATGTCTAGATCATATTTTTTTTCAAATTCTTTTTGGTTTAGTTTTAATCTCTTTCTTGTTTCGCTCAATTACTCGTCCACAAAAAATTAAAATGAACTTAACTACCTTCTACTTCTTCTTCTTCTGAAACAAGCGATGGAATAGTTATAATGATGAATACGAATACGCATACTGCTCCTTGCATGTCCATACTTAATCTTTAACCAAAAAATGATAAAGTTTATAATGAAAGTTTTGGAAATAATTATTTTGACTGGTTGATGCACTTTTGTTAGACCCAAACAAGGAAAAATTATAAATTTACACGAAAATGGTAAGCCGGTGTTTGTGTACTATGTGTGTGTAGGTCTTTCCTCTTTGATTAAAATTCAATGAAAATTGCAAACTTTATCAAGTAAAGGAATGGATCCGTGACGAGTATAACATGCAAAAGTCTATTTCAATCAAAAGAGACACCAAACCCGTGTAAAGTAAATGTTCATAATAAATCAAGTTTTCAATTATTTTTTCTAAATTTAACGGAGACGAAATTTTTGTGATGTTTCGAAAGACCTGATTTCCAAACTACGTAATATATTTGTCGCAAATCAAGTATTTTCTTGCCAAGTTGAATATTGAACATATAATTTAAATCAATGACATGAAAAGCATTTATTTATTGATAATTTTCTTTAAGTGTTTTTTTGCAAATAAAACAAGTGAACATAGACAACGTAAGCATGCATGCATGTAAGTTTGGTCAATTCATCTTTAAATTTTATTTAAAAGTTTAAAATGCAAGCTAGGTTACACATTTTTCTATTTATTTTAGTTCAATTGATGATGTGGTTTTTTTTGCTTTATAACAAGTTCATCTAGTTTTAATTATAATTTAAAACCCACATATGAAGACTCATTTTTACAAATATTTATTGCGTGCAGAAAATTAGATTGAAGGATTTCAAGTTGTAACTTATAATTATAAATAAAAGTGCTGGATTCTGTCTTCTTTTTCCCGTTTATCATTCAAGAATATCTTATTTCTATTACTTGTGTACGTACATATATACTTGAAAATTGAAATTGTTTTACGTAGTAAAGAACAAGATAAAAGTTTTGTTAGATAAGCAAACAAAAAAAAACTCCTAACGCTTTTTGTTAGGTATTTGATACGTATTTATTTATGTTTATTTATGCTTGTGTGCACAAAGACTTGTTTTATTTTTTCAGCGACAAATTTTGCATGATATAATAAGTGATATTAAGAAAGAACAAAAATAATTTTTACATGGATAAAGAAGTAGGTGTGAGCAGAAGTTTTGTTAAAATATTCAAAAGAGACAAAAAAGTTAGTTGGGCGTTTACATGTTTGATAAGGTGTTTTAGTAGGACGATTAAACAATTCATATATTATTCATATCAAGTATGACAAGCAGCAGTAGAAAATGATGAAGAGAACTGATAAGAAGTTAAAGGAAAAATTTCGATAAACCAAACCAAACCATGACTACTTGTACTAACTACAACTACAACATAATAATTTCAGACAAAGTTTATAACAAATTCAACCTATATTATGTTTATGAAAAAAGAAAAATTCCAATAAAATATTTCAGAAGTTAAGAATTTTTAATAAAATACACGCTTAGTTTGGATTGGAAAATACTTTTGAAAATTCTCCAACAAAAACAATTAAGTTAATAGAAATACGTTTATTCTAATTTTGTAAATTGAGATTATTAAATTAAATATTTCTGTTTTTCTATTTTCTTAGAATATTAGAACAGAAATGACGTCGTCGACGAGTCAAATACATTATATTTGACTTTTGATAATTGCATTTTTCAAATTATCCAATTAAATGTTACCTTATTTTCAAAACTTAGAAACTAAATTACATCGAACTACAAAAGGAAATAATTTTTATTTTCTTCTTTGACCAATTATTTGGTAATTTTTGGCCCTTGTAAAAAAAAGGTACGAAGACGAAAGTTAGTTGAAGCAAATTACTGAACCGACGACGAAGGGCTATTTTGTTTCTTCTTCTGTCTGGATCGTCTGCCTTTAGTCGTTTTTATGTGTTCTTAATGTCCTTGTGAGATGTACAAATGGCAAACGGAATGAAATGAACTTCTAAAAAAATAGTTACCTTGTCCCGTATCGTATGTTCAATTTCTAAAGTAATTTCATGAACGGATCACTTGTTGTAAGTATTTTTAACCTAGTATATTAATACAGTTTTGCCTGCTTAAAGACGCATCTTGGCATTTATAATAGGAGTAGATATTATATAAGATAGACAGACAGACAGCGTCGATGAGTATATAGAAATAGTTTCTAAGAAATGAAAACAATTCTTAACTCATCTTCATTCCAGGGCAGGGCCATGCCAGTATTAGTAGATCTGCTTATGAATCTAAATCTAAAGGCATACATACCACAAGTTCCATGGATTCACAATTCACATGGAGTAGAAAATATATTCTCAATGCATAATGCAATGTTTAACTTTTTTTTTCTTGATGGACCATTAAAGTTATTATTATTGAATAATGTTATTCTGTTCCCTTTTCCAGAAAAAAAAAATTGAGAAAATTATAGGGTTTGATACATAAGACAATGCAGGAAAAAATTTTTTGAAGAAGGGGAAAATCTAGAAGAAGGGATTCAAAAGTATGGAAATAACGTTCTTTCTCAAGTCAGTGAGAATGGGTTACATTTCATCCCCAACAGTTACATAATCAATCGAAGACTTGTTATCTCTACTTGTATGTAATTCTAACATAATGAATTCGAAGACTTTTAATTCTATCAAAACAAAATATAAATATTAAACCAAGAAAATTATTGATGAATGTTTTGGGTTTTTTTTTCATTATTAAATAAAGTGCGTGCAAAATCTAAACTGTAAACACTGTTAAAACGACCCTGACCTTCCTTAAAACAAAGTCTTAAGTGGTTACAACTCTAGTTAACTTCATGTCTAATTTTCTTTTCCGAGTCTTCTTCTTTATAGGTAACATGTATACGCATTTTTTCCCGTTCTTTTTAACCTATGCTTAATCATATATTTTCCATGTTAATGTCGTCGGTAAGCTATAATTTAGACCTCAAGTTCAAAAAACTAAAGGAAAAACTTTACTATGTTTACACCCAGAAACCCATAAAGTCATGACATATAACACAAGAAATTGTTATGTTGGTTGGCGGTTCCAATGGTACTTAATTTATGTGAACTAATTTTCCTCTTCTGCTGAAAACAGTTATTTTTAGAACTAATTGCCAGAAAAAAAAAATCAAAAAAGTATCTAATACACTTAAATTAGCTTTGTGCTTGATTGAAATTGGAGATTTAAAGATTTACGAAATCCAGATTAAAAGTGAACAAAAAACTAAAAATAAGACGAATTCTTGGAAGTTGGAATCTTTTCGAATTGGCACTTCGAAAGTCTTTGGGGATTCAAATTCAATATTTTATGTTGATGTTTATTCGATAGTTTAGCTTAGTGGACAAGAACATAATTTTCGAGCAATGTATGCATGTATTTGTTTTGTATACCTTGGTGTCAACCTCAAGTACTAACTATTTGCCTTTAAAACCTAAATCATTTTCTGATTTTCCCTAAATAAGAAGACATAATGTTTTCGTGACACGTACATGTGGACATAAAATGTAACTCCACAAAAAGTTTATCGTCAATGACTAAACTTAAGTAACTCATGTGGGATAATTTTGACACCCTCATTCACGTGCGGATTGGAGTGTATGTATAGTGTAGTGTGTGGGTAGACGAATGGACTAGACTTGTATTTTGTATAGGAGTCGTAGACAATAACTCGACGTCTTTTTGTTCAACATTCACACTTTCTCCTTATAAGCAAAAATAGAAAAGTTAATGTTTCGTGCACAACTTTCTTTAAGTAGAGTGATACACGGGAGGTTGGATTTTTAGCACGCATTCACCATTTGCTGATTGCCGTGCTGCACCTGATAAAGCTATATAATAAAATAAAATAAATTCATTCAATTCCATCCAACTTAACTTGAGCTTTAAAGCTTAAACAAACCGAAATATTTCTATTTATTGATTACTGTAGAAAGAAAACTGTTTAGCCTTGCAATTGCATACATGAAGGAGTAAAATCCTTCATATATTTCATTTTTAGTTCGAGTAATTACCCTCACATTATGTCAAGTTGATTTGGGATCATTTGTTTAAAATCCTAAAACTCCTTTCAAGGTATGCATGAACATATTCCATCCAGTCGTCAAAGTCGTTTTCTTTCTTTCTTTTTTTCATCCTTTATACATTTAACATTAGTCCATTTTATTCAACTCCACTGATGTGAAAATGCCTCAAAGCCAAAAAATGTGTAACACAAACCTTTTGGTACTGTTGGATTTGGTGTATCGTTCATATGGTTTTTTGAAAGGCAGTTCACGTAATCCTTCCATTCCAAATTTCCAAACCATGATACATGTTCACTTTTTCTTAAATTTTTTTTTCAAGTCATTTTACAATGTAGGGAATTGGAAAATTGTCCATCACGTCAGAATAAAATTAAATATAAAAAGTTTAGAAATAAAGGCCTTCAGGGATTTTTTTTAGATGTGTTATGTCTATGTGCTAGTTAAACTGCTTTGTGTCTGTCAAATTATTTATGAATTTAGAATTTCATGGATATAATATAACATACGGAAATGAAACTATGAGCTATAAGGACAATTTTTAGGAATTTAATGAATCCAGATGCTTTTAAGGGCCTTTATTTATTGCATTGCATGCAATAAAATGATTCCTTCCGTTGATTTTCTTCAAAACTTGAACATTGAATTAATTCTTGGAATAATCAACCAATCAGTCACATTGTCTAATTAATAAAATGCTAAAATAAAAAATTACTCAAACTTAAATAGAATGGTTAATTTTGAATTATGGTTCCTTATCTTGTCATGAATTCAATGATCTCCTTTCATTACTTTCATATAAATCGTTATTGTTTATTTCATGATTACACAATATTTCTTTTCGTCGTTCTCGTTCTCGCTTCGAAATTAAACTTATTTTCTTCAATTCAAACAACTTAACTGACATTATTATAAGAACCAGAAGTAAGTGCCGAAGTCGTATATTTAGATAAAAACCTTTCAATTCCATTGCCAGCCATGCCAGCCATGGAATGAAAATGTATTAAGTAGCATAGCGGACTTGAAAAGAGATTCATTATCTCATCATCATCATTTCTTATACTGTAACAATTGTTACTCTTTCACTCAATACAGCCTTGATGATGACTCGACATCACCAAGTTTTATTTCTTATTCTTATGCATTATGTACCGACAGTAGAGAGATATAGTATAAAGCTTCTATTAATGGTAATAGAAAAATAGCTAATAGAAAAAAAACTTTTTCTTTCTTTCTTCTCAATTAAAGAAGAATTTTTTCGGAGCAACTGCAGACAGAATAGAAGAGACAGACAAAAACATTCAAAGAATCAAAATTTGTTCTTCTATTTTTCTACTGACAACAATAAGGCTTGTTTCAACACTTTCCTAATGTTGAGTACATCCAAGTCTGTCCATCAAATGCATGTATGTATGTATTTTAATCTGATTAATTTAAAGAAAATCATCTCTAGAGTAATTTGTTAAAGGTGCTTTTCAATAGAGATTCTTTCCTTTAGAGTTTGAATTCGAATGTATGTTTGACTATCTATATCTCTATAGTTTGATGATGAACAAAACTTTTTTTCCCTTTTACGTCTGTCTCCACTTTTTTGATTCCTTTGATGTGATAACAGTTTAATTGTGCGTATGAGAAAATGGGAATTGGGATCAGAAAGAGTAAAAGTAGTGAACAAGGCTAAGCGTAGGCTCTTTAGAATTGAGCAATTGAAGATGGATTTAAATTAGTGAGATATTCAAGTTAATTTGGAACCGCAAGGGATGAAATGAAGTTGGTTAGAAAGAACAAGTAAGCCAATTGATTAAATCCATATTGTGTTTAGGCATTGATGAGAATAAAATCTAAAATCCCTCTGAGGGAATAAAATAATATAATCGAAATCTTTCTGTATTGTATTCGTAAATCATCTACATATGGATTTCTGTATTTCTACATGTATGCGAATCAGAGTAATAATCCTTTTATTTATCTCAAAAGTTAAATTACTAAATCAATTCAGATAATTAATGATCACAAGTTACAACTTAAAAGTACGATGTACTTAGTTTTTTGTGTTCTACTTTACTTATTTGTAAATTATTTTTTTTATGATTCCTTTCTCTATTTCTTCTATAAAAATTCACAAATTCACATTTGTTTGGTTGTTTGTAGTTTATCCACAGGTGCATATTCATTCATATTCAAATTTTGAATTTATAACTTTAAGCTAACATTTTTGAAAGACTTTAGTGACTAGTTTTTCAACTTTTTTTTTAACAACTATGAAATATAATTGTAATTAATGAAATCAAGAATAACATTATTTAGGTATCTCAGTCTCAGTTTATTCACGATTTTTTTTGTTTCAAATCTTATGATTCAACATCCAATCCAGTAGTAATTGTATACATTGCATTTCAATCCAATCTAAATCTATGTACACATGTACCATAAGCTATAGCTAGCTAAATAATATAATATAAAATAATGCTAATATAATTTTTCACATAATATTTTTTCGTGTAGGTAGTAACTAGTAGTAGACAATTTACTTGCAGTATAAATGTAAAAAAAAACACAAATTTTTATATTACTCACGACATGGACAAAAGTCTTGTCATGAATAAAGTGGTTTATAAAATTACATTTTCATGAATTATGGAGAGAATAGAAATAATAAAACAAATTATGTACAACAACTACTACAACTACACACTTGGGATTTTCATTTTATTTATTATTATGTTTGTTGTTGGATGGATTTTAAAAGAAGATCGATTGTTTATGACTTTATGGTTCTTTGACTTGAACAATAAGGCAATTATTCTCAATTTGCAAAAATATATGAATATAATAGTAGTGCCTTTAAAAAAAATATTAATATTTTAATCAATGTATTTGTTTTAAAAGAAAGCCGTGAATAATCTAAACTGACATTTTGATTGTTTTTCTAAAATGCAAACTAATGCAAAGTAAAGGAGAGAGTTTTTTTGGGAAGTAGCAAAGTAGCATGAACATTAAAAATATCTACAACATATCAAGTCGGCATTCACTCCAATGACCTTTTCTCAGCAGGGAACTTAACTTCTTGGTACTTTTTGGGCGTGGTTCAACACTATGTTAAAAAGATAAGAAAGACGAAAGAAAAGAGTTTTTTAAGATCTTTGAAATAGAAATTGTTTGCCAGATAGAGATGAGAATACAATCCTTAAAAATGCTTGTTATTATTATGTTGCAAAATTCAGAAGCTGACTAATCTGTCTTGATGATTTCCTATTCTTCTAAAACTCTTGTAAACTTTGCAATTTGAAGAATTCAAAAGACGAATAATATAGGATTTATTTATTGCATACTTTAAAGCCTACCAGTAAACTTTATCGATCTAATGAAACAAGTATTACAGAATTTGAAACAATCGCATCGTATTTCCATTCAAACCAAATGCAACAAATCTAAGTTATCAGAATGTAATATCGTCTTTCAATTTCATATTTCAACCAATCGAATTTCATTTTTATAATTCTTACTCTACCAAGGCTAATCATGATTTATTCACTATTTTTACTCTAAACCATAATTTCTCGTTAGTTATTGCGTTCCCTTTGTTCTTTCTAATCAGGAATTATCTGTTCCCTTCAACTATTTATAGTATAGATGGTTTTTTCTCATATTCTTCAAAGTTCATTAAGCATTTATAATTTTTCCCTAAAATAAAAAGAGCTGAAGTAGGCGTGAATCTTTTCTTAAAATTATTGTCGAAGGTTATTAATATTATAAAGGCTCAGGAACTGGATGTATTACTATTAGTATATATACGATATATAAAGTCCAGTAAAAGAGAGGTGGTTTTGTTACTTACCACAAAAAACAAAAGACTTTTGACTAATAAATATTATGTTTTTTTTTCTTCTTTGGGCTCCGCAAAAATAATAATTCCACGTAAAGATAATCGTAAAAATCGAAGGAGTAGGCGGAGGAGGCGGGTTTAAAAAAGAAAGTAAAATATTATTTATATGTATTTAAAGAAAAAGATTACTCTACTGTTTCCGATTCTAGTGGCGTCTTCTGTCTGAAACCAAAACGATCATATAAGAATAAGAAGATGAACTTAGAAAAATCCAAAATACAATTGAGAATAGTCGAGTCTTTAAAGGGATGAGTAAAGAACTACATACATACAACATATCTTTCCTATCTTCGTATTTTTAACTCAAAGTCTTTTTTCGGTACACTCAATCTGTTCTTCAGTTCTTTTTTTTTTGATTTACAAACTTATAATTATAGGTTAGGAAAAGTAAGAAGAAAATGACTTCTAAAATTGCTTTAAGTTATATGTATGTGTAACTACGAAAGATAACCTTATATGCACATACATTTCTTTGCCATTGCCAGTCGAGACTGAAATCGCTGGATAGAATAAATGGTCTGTTGCAATTGTAATTTGTAATTGCAATACATACATGATTTTTTAATTCAATAATTCACACATACATACTTACAAACATATTTTTTAAAAAGATCATTTCAG
>JAQGCY010000001.1:0-61039 GCA_034700645.1 Xenylla mediterranea | reverse complement strand
TATTTTTTGAAGTCGATGGACGAAATAAGTCGAAAATAAGTGGTTTAGACTTATAAGTCTATAAATGAATGCCCCTAGTATAAAATATTACCATTTTAATTGGATCCCACATATTAGTCCATGTCTATGATCGGAATCCTTTTATATGACCATAATGTAATCTAACACTTCATAATTTAAAAGGTATTACACATCTTAATAAATATTATACAACTTGTGTAATTCGATAGTCTGATTTAGTAGTTAGTTGGATAAAATGTAATAAAATGTTTGACTGGTTTTCATAGTACATTCCTTTTTGCAAAAAATTTTATGCTATGCTACACTATTATATTACATTGTGGTTTGAAAAGAATAAGAAGAACTAATAGTATAAATTGTAAAGCCTTGTTGATCTTTATGAGTGTTTAAATTCCATGGACTTTTGATTTTTATTTTACTGATTTATTGTTTCACAAGTATATTATGATCCTTATCAACTTATAAAAATAGCCAAACCTTTTAAAAAGTTTTTTTTCTGTATTAAATGGACCAAAAGAAGTAATAAAATAAAAAATGTGAAACAATATTAAATTCATCTACCGTAAAATTTGCACATATTTAGTAATATGCAAGACCTTCCAGACAGACAGTAGCAGTGTATGAATTCGTACGATGAACTACTGCCTTCAGCCCACGGAAACATCAAGCGAGTCTCAAAGAATCTATTGTTTTGGTCACGGAAAAGAATAAAAATCCATTTAGCAAAGTTTCATCATTTCGATATGATATTCATGTGTTTCTACTAGGACAGAACTTGTCTAATAACTAAATATCAATCTATCTGCCCGGCCAAAAACCGATGTGATATGTGATGATGAGCTGATGATTCGATTCTTTCATATCCGTCGTTTTCAATTTTTTTTTGATAGGTTTGGTTGGTTTGTTGATCTACGTTAGTTCATATCATATCATAGTTAACAGCAACTGAAAGTTAGTTGGATTATTTTTTGGATATATTGAATGAGTGACGTGAATCATTTTCATCGTTGTCTCATACTCGTTTACCTTGCTGCTATGCTAAGCTAGCTTGTTTGCATGATCGCATCATCGGCATCAAACAATTTTTTTTTGTTTTTTTTACCTGGTCTACCTATTTGTACATGCAATATCAAATATAAAACCCCAAAAAAATCCCCAAGATATGATACGATATAAGAATATAATAATTTTTTTTTTATTTCAATTCTGAATTCTACTAAACATCGTGTTTCAACTGTACAAATGTGTTTCACGAGAAGGTTATCAACATGCAAACTAAGAAGACTCAAAATGAAACCAAGCTGACTAAATGGGAAGTTTCATTTTTGAACAAGCATTTAGTAGTTTAGCTTTAGTTTGGAGTTTTCAGTGGATTTGTATTTTGTGGTGGCTTGACTATGATGGCATGAGCCTCAAAAGAATGAAATGAAGGAAAGAAAAAATCCAGTCATGTCATGTCATATACCCAGGCCCAGGGTTAACTCCCAACTGTCAATCATACATGTATATTCTATTCCATTCCATTTCAAAAGTTCATTTTTGGACGGATGGACATGGACGGACAAGCGGACGGACAGACACAAACAGTACATAACATAGGATATGAATTTCTCAATCTTATAATTCAATACTCATTTAACTCTTAGAATTTATCCATGTTTAATTTCACAGTGTCGAAAGCTGAAGATAGGATTGCTAAAATGCAAAATAGATTTTTCTTTGCTAAAAAGTCGGCCGAAACTTTTGAATTCATTGTGAGATATGTACACGTAATAGTGATGAAAAGTTAAATTCGTACCCTTCTTCATAAATTATGCCAATTTTGCAATTGCCACTTGTGGCAAATAATAAATTTCTTGAATTTCTCTGACTGAACCGTCCATTTTTTATCAACTTTCTCCATTTTTTTTATTATCACTTATGTATTATTTTTCTTTCTTTTTCGTAATAATACTGTGTAGGATACTTTTATATTGTATTGTAGTTTAGTTTAGCTGGTTTTCATTTTGTTCTTCAACAACTTCAACTAAAAACAATTTATATTAAATGATTTAATTTAAAGAGACACAAAAATTATAGGAATCAAAATCAATGGAATGCCTTCTTACGTATTATTAAACTGATAAAAACTGAAATACTGTACTTATCGCATTAAATATAATTTTGAGGTATTAAAGGAACTAATCAAATAGGGCATTTTTGGTGGTTTACCCCTCAATTTTTTTTTTATATAAATAGAAGTATGCAGTACATATTTATCTTCTTTCTTATTATTGGATTAAGCAACTTTTTGGTATATTTTAAATTACGACCACATATGTTTGATTCTACAATTGCAAATTATGTGAAGTAGTAGTAACTAGTAGCAATGCAATTGTAAAATAAAATAAAATAATATAGGACTGTAGAACCACGCCCAAACTTATTTTTCTTTTAGTATTTTAGGATCGCAATCCCAAAATGCACCATAAAGTTACTTAACACTTTTTTGGAAACTTAGGAATTCAAATAATTAATAATGAGTTACCAATCTGGTTCAATACGAACATAAATAGTAAAACTCTTAATTTGGATTTTAATAGATGGAGTCAAAGTAAAAAGTAATGTTTAATCACCGAATTTCAATTTGGAATGTGTATAAGAAAGACCCAACGAATACGACAGAAAACTAAATCACAAAATCGGTCATAAGAATACGATAAGATTCCAGCATTGTCCAGTTTTGCAAGTTATAATTATTATGTTTCCAAAAATTGCAAATTCTTTTTTAAGAGCCTGAGAATATTTACAATTTTTTTTGTTACCGAAAAGGAATGTTTCAGCAATTCAGTATTTATGCACTCAATAACGATTATTTTAGACTTATTTATAGGCTATAGTAGATTTTATACGTTGAGTTAACTTATATGTAGACTAACTTAATACGTTACATACATATTACATAGTACATACAATTTTTTTTGTATACTTCTTTTTTTACAAGGTAATTATAATAATTAATTAAATTAATAGAAACTAGGAATTTAGTACAAGATCTACGTGAGGAGGGAGTGTTCTTGAGGATACCAATGATACTGGTGATATGGGGCTTGATGATGACTCACCGGGAGACCAGGATGGGGGTGATGGGGTAACCCACCCGGTCCCCCTATAGAACCTGGACCATGTGGATGGGGTGAAGCTTTCATTTCCCATGGAGATACCGGAGAGGAACATCCCTGTTAAATAGTAAAAGAGTTCAAATTCAATCCAAAACTCAGGTAAACCAAGAGAGAACCACTATATCTTATTACGAGAACTTATGAGAACTTTATCAAAAATATGCAATAATTACACACGGTGTGCAACTTAGTTTTAGCTCTGTGGATAACGTAAACGGTTTCATCGCATCATTGAAAATCTGTTCTTTTAAACTTATGCAAAAGATAATAAGGCTTGCTTTATCCATAATTTGTAATTGGAACATAACATAAGGCATGATATTATAACAGTGAGTGAATTGTACTTGTGCAACTCCACGAGAGGTACTGTTTTTCGTTTCAAAAGATCTTATCTCAGATTTCATGAATATTAGATTATCAAAAAAAGGAAGAGAAATAAAACTTTCACCCTACTCCTGTCCTACTCTGCCTCAATGTCAAACCCTCCTTCAGTTTTTTTTTGTTCTACGTTCGTTTATGTATGACATATGACATTGGGAGTAGGATATTGTTAATTAGAAACAACTATCAAATTTATCAACCCTATCAATATCATGTAACAGTAAAATCAACATGTTTATGAAGATTCGGGAGAGATATATGCCTTTGCATTGCTGAATATTTTGTATTTGTTTGATTTTTTTGAATGATTCCGTACCTGAGGATTATTAGGATTAGGTGGTGGGCTAAGGTCACCAGACTGTGAGCCAGGGAATGAGTCAGGTGGTTGTGGACTTAGTGTTTCATTTGAATCATTTTCTTGATGTTGAGAAGGTGGTTGATTGGACCCGGTTGAGCCTGGGATTTGGGCTGCTTTCATTAGTTTCTTATATTTACTCCTTCGATTTTGAAACCAAATTTTCACCTATAAGAAAAGAAATAATTTGAATAAGAATTCGTTCAACAAGTCGAAAATAAAACAGAAGTTTATCTTATTTATAGCATATAGCGTGTAAAAACACGCAGAAAAAACGAGTTAAATGATTAATAATTTAGAAATGTCATTGTACACTGAGCTCTGTTTTGTTGCGTGTGACCTTGTGGAGAGTTTTGAACAATTTGAATTAAACACAACAATAAAAACTATCTGTATGTTTGTATGCATACATAAAAAAAATTCTCTGTGTAATACATTCATTGAAAACATTTTGTCTCCACATACATTGATTATAAATTGTTATATTTACATTCCTTGAAGCAAAAGCATAGGAATCCATTGTCCACTGTCCAGCTACAAAAAATGTTCCAAATAAATAAACACTATGTTTGCAATTTTTGAGTTTCCTCTTTTAACTAAAATAGCTATAATTTAACTTTATCCTACTCAACATGCATATCTATTATCAAATTCACAAACCATACATTAGTCTAACCAAATTCATATAATTTTCATCCATAATAAAATTACTAAAGATGCTCCCTTGTTGGAAAAAATCCTACCCAAAGTAAATACATATATTATTGAGATAATCTCATGTTCATGTCGAAAAAAAAATTCAATTCAATTGAACGCTCACTGTGTCCATCCATTTGCATTGTTAAGTAGAAGGTGAACAAAAAATAAATATAAATGTGACATTTTTATGAGATTCATCATGAGAGGTCTACAAGTACAACGGTGATGACAATTGACTCGAGTCAATAATAATTGTGTACGGTAAATACATAATAAATTTAAAACACAAAAGACTCTGACTGTGCCTTAGTCCTGGACAAAACTAAGCTTCGCCGACATAACAATACGTTTAAAAAGTACGTATGTATGCTCTTCTGTACCTACTTACAGAACCGGAACCGTAGAAATAGAAAAGGTAACCTTTTGGGTATGCAATGCATTATTGTTTTTTTTTGTCTAAAAAAAATGAAACGGAAGGTGTGCGGCATCATAAATTATTTTAAAACTATACAAGTGAAAAGAAACAGTATAAAATAGATAGATAGTACATAGTAGAAGGAGTAGCTAATAGCTATAGACAATTCTAATTCAACATGGGAATTGGGTAGGTCTGCCTGAATTGAAAGATTCAGAAGAATTTGCCGAGGATGAATTTTTTTATTTTTTTTATTTTATTTAGATTTGACCTTAGACGTATATACATGTATGTATGTCTATAATGTTAATGTATTGCGACTACGATTACGAAATACCTACTTGAAGTTGAACACAGGAAAAGAATTTAAAGTATTAGGATTTTCTTACTCTAAAAGTTATACGCTCCGTCAACAATGCGAAACATTTTATTTCTATTATTCATATTCCACTTGGTAAAAAATAAGAATTTCAAAATACTGTCTGTCTGCTCTGCTCGTCTTCAGTTGAAAAAATGAACGAATACTGATGGATCAGAATTTTATTGTATAACAATCCTAAAAGTTTTCTAAATTCATCATTTTTGTATATGATTTTATGTCAACTCAACTAGTTTGCCAATCGTTGCTAAATAAAAAATTCTGCATCTTGAGAGTTTAGTTAAATCAACCAGATGTATTCATTTTTGTATTTGGAATTTCTGATTATTAATCCGTCCGCTTATGTTTACCTGAACTCTAATGTAAATGTTACATAAACTAAGCTTACTTAGATCTAAATTTTTGTTTTATTATCAAAGTTTGGAAGCTCAGGCTCACTCGAGTGCATTTAACTAGAAAAAGTGAACAGATGCACCTTGCTTAATATTTTATTTTATATTAATAATAATCATAATCATATGCTTTTGCTTACTCGATGCAATGCATTGCACTACTGCAACAATAGTATCATATCATATCGATATCATATAATAAATGCACTTTGATGATATGAAGAAAGTAAGTAGTATGTATTTCTAAACCCCAAACATAACATAACAAGAAAATAAAGAAAAAAATAAACCTTAAATCATCATCATTTATCATTGACTTAACCAGAACTCATTTATTTAAGGTTTAAGTAAGTAAAGAAAAGAAGGATATATTAATATTTCGAGATACGGATACCTTCCATTTTGTTTCATTCATTTTCATTCCATCCAACACTTTACAAAAACGAAGCTACCGAACTTTTTGTCTGTCAATTATTATTATAAAAGAAAGAAAGAAAACACATTTGCCAACTAATTATACACTTTAGTCATTAGTTTCCAAGTACAAGTACCCCGAGCCCAAGCTTGTAAAATTACATGCAAAGTGTAATTTTAAATGGCTAATATCTAATTGACCTTTTGTCTAGATTCATATCAATATCATAACGCTTCAATTTCATTGTTATAAAGTAACAACTAACAATTAGTAACTGTATCGTAGATATAAAAATATTGAACAAGAAACATACATGCATAACAAAACATTAACATAACAATGAATGAATGAAAAATGAACTTGTGGTTAATGTTAATGCGAATTTTTTTACAAATTGTTATATCTTTATGTACCTAGTATTATATTTCCTCGAGAGGAAATATTAAAGTCAAATATACATATAATACAGACTGATCCATCCTAACAACTTGATTATCACTTAATCAAGAACATGATTAAATACAAAAGGAACAGAAACATCAACTTATAACAAAATGTACACATAATATTAATAATAATTGCTCGTTTTTTTAAAAAAAACCAGGAGAAGTGCAAGTAGCGGAAAGGGGTAGTTGGAAGTTAGTTGGGAAAAAACTTGTATTTATGTATTTATATTCTAATTCTTCAGTATAAGCAATGAAGTCCCATCAATCTTCAAAACACCAGGGTTCCTGTTCAACACTTAAATTCTTGTTTAACAAAGCTTAAGAACTTGCAAAGCAGTTGCATTGCATTGCACTACATTAGAAATATTTCATATGAATTAATTGTTGCAAATCGAGTTCTCAAGGAAATTGGAAGACGATATTCATTATGGTGGTCTGCTAACTGCAATGCAATCGTTGAATTTTCTCGCCTTTTCATTTCCACTTTTTTTTCGCTTTTTCTTAAAGAAACGGAAACATCTTACACGTCCATCCATAACAATCACAAAATAAAATCCACATATGGATATGGAAGTGATATAAAAGAAGTCAATTGTACTTTATATATATTTTTTTATACAATTTTCACAGCTTCATTAAGAAAAGAAAAGGGTCATAAAATATGCCTTAAGGAAATAAGTGAACCAGGCGCCGGGGCGGGTAAGGTTTTTCTATCCTTTCCTTCCTTTCCCTTCCGATCATACTAAACATCCTTTGATGTAAATGTGATGAGGCATTAAAAATGTCCTTAAATAAACTTTTAAAACACTTCGACTTAAGAAAGATGCTCAGAGCTTCAACATTACATATATAATTCATATCATATCAGACTTGCAAAAAATCATCTTCAGATGCTTAGAAAGATGGTATGAATGATTATTTGACTTGGCTGACTACTAAAATACTACTGAATGAAGTGGCGTCATGATTCTTTATAGGTAAATTTTTTGTTATATTACAGAGCATCATCATCATGAAACTACGGAGAAAAAAAAGGTATGGGAATTAAAGAGTCAATTAAGTGTATGGAAGTAGTTAATATTGACAATAAAAGAAGACAAGAAAAGGTAAAGTCGGCAGGAAGAAGTTGAAGTCTAAAATGCAGATGCATGAAGCATAAGGAAGATTTAAAGAAAAGAAAAAGAAGTGACTCGATGGTGACAGAGAACAAGGGAGGTGTGACTGATCATTTGTTTTTTTGAGACAAGGCCGAATCTTTTTAAGGGTTCATCCCAGGCGCCTGCAAAGTCCTAAGGGAACACATACTAGATATACTCCAGAGCTTTTGAAGTACTTTAAAGGAAGTTAGCTACTCCCATAGTACTCTCCGAATCTCTGATTTTTACTGACTCAAGATTCAAGAACAATATTTTCCAAGAAAAAAAAATACTGTACATTGATCTTGAACTTCAACTTGAAGATGATAATTTTCTGCCGACAAAACCACACACAAACACTTTAGACTTCGACTGGAGCTGAAGATGAAAAGAGCGAAATAAAAAAAAATCATGGAATTATTATTACCTTAACCTTACGTAAACTAAGGAAGGACGGACGGTATTCTGGCAAACGTTCCGTCTTAAGGATATATTTATATGGCGATTAGTTTGGATGATAATGATGATGATATGGATATGGCTTTATGTAATAATAACAACAAGGGATCCAATGCAACAATGCAAGGAAGGTTACGATACGATTTTTTATAACAATTTTATATTTATACCTCAATTTTATTTGCCTTTAGTGAGTCCAACTCCAACAAGGGAACTCGAAAAACTCGCAAGTCGAAGTCCATAACCTAACCCTTTGGCTTATTTGGCTTTATGACCCAGCCAAAAGCCATCATTATCTTTCAGTTTCATCTCGAAATCCGATCCGCTAGGTATTTTGTATTTACGTATTTATATTTATAAAAGAGAAATCGAGCCTTAGGACTCTAGTACCCTTAATCCTTTATATGCATTCTCCCTTTTCTTCCACAAAATAAAAATAAACGTTAATCGTAATTATTGATGATTAACATTATAGAATATGAAATGGTAGACATCACATCAACAACATCTGTCTCTTCTCAACATCTCTCTAACTTTGAGTATTATACAGTGCAATCAAGAGGATAACTATATTTTATTGCATGGAATAAATGAGATAGATAGGATAGGGTTAAGGGTTCTTTTCTTTTGTATATGCTCTATTATAATTACTGAACAATCGACAAAACATATCCCAACCTGCTGGCTCCTGCTCTTTGAACTTTTTGTGTTTTTTTTTGTCTTATATGATCATGATGACTACTAATGATAATTTGTAACGAAACTCGTTAGACATTTTAGGAGGTCGGGTGAACGAGTATCAAATATTCATTTAGCAGGTGAAAAATGAGGATGAAAGTTTTGCCGGTGAAATGAGTGCTTTCTCCATACTTACTTTGTCAACGGAGCTTTATGCCGTTTGACGTTTTGTATTTTATTGCATTATGGTATAAGAGGAAGGCAAAAAGAAGCTCAAATTCTTATTCTTCTTTTTCTGTTTAGAGCAATAAATGGAATTGGACCTTAACAATAGGTCCGTATGTCACGGTTACTTAAAGTTGCATTCAATTATCAATTCATTTTTATTATATCAAATTTTCAAGTTAAAGGCCTATTAAATTAAAGAAGATTGCAAGACAGACACACACATTTATTTTCAAATGATTAAAATCATAATTGCCTTTGCTGACTGATTTTAAACCCAGACCAGACGTATAAATAACATGTGTCATTCCGCATTCGCATTCTTAAAATTATAATGTAGATAGATAACCTTGTGCCAAAAAATCAAGATGAATTTTGACTAAACATAACATAACAATGTAAATCATAAATGCAATGCATTTTTTTCCTTTTTTGCCATTATATTGTATGTAACACTACATTAAACTGCACCAGACTGCTGCATAATTATTATTATTATTACACATTTCACTTGGAATAAAACAATGAAATATGAAATATAAAATACTGTAAAGAAACGGAAGAATGGATGAAAATTAGTATAACAGTTTTAGTTTTAGTTTTATTAATGAAATTTTACCTTCCTTCTTCTTTATTTTTTGCGGTAGAAATGAAAGAGCTTTAAGAAGTCATAAAATTTTTACTTATTAGTTAATAATAATCGAGAGGAAACAAATGAATGTTTCTTTTTTTATTTACAATTGTAAATATACATATACTCGGGTTTTTTGATGGGAAAATTAATATATGTTTTATTTTTATTTACCTGGTGCTGGTGTAATAAAAAATCATATTGAATGAATGCGTATATTAAAAGCAACCATTTGGTTTAGTCTTCTTCTTCTTTAAACAATAAAATAAAAAAAATTTAAATTTTATTGAATTTTAAAACTACTTAAGTAAAATGTAAGGCAAATGTTGAACTTTTACAAGTGTGGATTGCGTATTATATACCTAAATTCTACGTACAAATATACAGGCTTTTCAACATCAAGTTTGGCATAGCATAGCTTTCTGCGATCGCGATGTATGTGGGAACTTTTTCCTTTCTTACAAGTCATACCATACTTCTTCATAGTTCATACTAATAATCTTAAAGAAACAGGTTTTTTATAATATATAAATTTCTTGAGTGAGTACTGAGAGAGTATTATTCTACGTTTAAGTTTTTGTGACTTCTTGTTCATCTTCTTCTTCAACAATTCAACATTTCCACATATTCTTGAAGTTTATATTTTATTTTTTTGCTTTATAAAGTTAACTTGAATTTAACTTTTATGTTCTCACCGACAAGAAAAAATAAAATAAAACCTCATTATTTAAATTTATATAACTTTTTTTAATATTTCTTTTTATGCTTATTTTTTACGTAAAGTATTAGAGGTAATATGTCGTTTTTATGCATGCACTAATGTCAAAATGCGTAGAGATTATTTAAATGAATTTGGCAAAGTGAGTGAAGAGAGTAGAATAATGAAGTTTAGTTTCTGCTGGAGATGACACTTGAATGTCAATACAAACAGATACAAGAAGCGTAATTCCGTCACTGGAAATAAACACATAGATTCATCAATTTCCAACAATTGCAAATGCTACAACATCTGTGCCTTTAGGTCTTTCAATTTTTAAAGAAAATGCATCCCATGTATGTTCGTACTACTTCTACTTGGTTCATTTGATCCCATGAATGAAATGAACGGCAGCCACAATTTTAGTTAGATTTAAAATATTGTATATATAGAAAGTAAATTCTTGTTTCTTTGCATGAAATGAATTGAATTGAAATATCCTTTAAAGAATAACAGAAGAAGAAGAAAAAAATAACTTTATGTATAGGGAAATGATGCTTCCGGGGACAAGACTACGTAAACACCTGTTGTTTCAAAAGAAAATAGAATTGTACATTACTATAGTGTTCAGTGTTCCTGTTCGTTCTGTTCACTATCCTACTTTGATGAATTTTCATATTCACGAAGTAAAGGTACACTTTTACTAACAATTCAGTTTCAAACATAAGAACCATAAGTCGTCTCATATCAAAGAATCAAAACTTCCATACCATTCATATTCATCCCATTTTTTTTATATGATAAGGAAAGATAATATAATGAATTTTGAGTTAAAAAGCTACAGGGAAGGTTACTTACTTACTTTAGATTAAAGTAACAAAAATTAATAATAATATGTAGTAAAAAATACTGTGTAATAAAAATAGTTCCTTCCGTCCGCGTCCTTCAATTCAATCTTTTTCCTTAAAGAATAGTAAAGAATAAAAGAAAATGCACAAAAAATTATCCAGACAGTTCCAGACAAGCAAAAAAAAATTCGTGCAATTGAGTGCACATAATTTTCCTTTTTACTAAATTCACGTCATATAATTGCTCACCCATAAAGTTTAGACTTTGAAAAATATTGTAAACTATTAATCAAAAGTATGAAGTAGGATCATTTAAAATTACAAATTCTGCTCGACTTGGCAAAACTGCACAGTTCTTCTAAAAGTGCATAAACAAATCATAAACCAAACATTTAATTTACAAAATGCACAATTAACGTGAAGTTTTTCCTAAAAGATTCCTATCATGTATGTACATTAGGATTTTAAATTAAAAACTCAGTCAAGTGATGATGATGTTAGCATGTTTGTTTAAAGCTATCGATATTTGACACCTTCTCCTCTCCATTTTAAAGCACGGAAGCGTAAAGTTAATAAATTACGATCATTCAAGCTTGCTTGGTTTGGTGCATTGCATTAATTGCACTGGTTTTTTTGTTGTTTATATTTGACACTAAATAGTCTTAATTAAAAGTGTACCGGATTACCGTGTGTGTAGCTGTAATCGTAATGTAACAAAATCCAAGGTATAAATTTAATGGTAGTAAAGAAATGCAGCAGGCTGAGTTATCACTACACCACTAAACCACTGTGTCTGTATGTGTAAGTCAAGTTAAGATAAGAATTATATTACTCTATATACGTTACATTACATCCCTTTAATTAAACTAGTCTATGTTTTGGGTTCAAGTCAAGGTAATTAAATTTGATATTTGAATGAAGAAAAAAAAGTAAATGTACGATATTTACTAGTTGTAGCTGTAGCATCCCTGACCTACCATAACCTGTTACCTTAATTTAGTTTTTTTTTCTTGTAGTAATAATATTAATACTAAACAATTAGAATGATAATTACTTGAGTTTGAGTTTAAAGAGTAGAATTTGGGCAATGTTTCTTTTTGCTCATAAAACCACCGTTTGAAATTATTGAAAATCTCTTGTTAAAAGATGCAGATTGAAACATTTGCAGTTGTATTTTTTCCGTGCTATTCGAGTACTATAGATATTAATTTGTAAAAGCTTCTGAATCAATTTTTCCATTGTTAATCAGTATAGTTTACTAAACAAAGAGCAGAGCGTTAAAGTGCATGCATAATCTCATTGTAAATTTGTAATTTTTTTTTAAATCTACTACTACTGTTAATAATGTACAGTCTTTATGTACTACATTACAATAAATTAAAATACACATGTAAAATTCAACTTTTTATTCATCCACAATAATAATAATAATAATAATAATCTAATGTTAAGTTAATGTACCGTCATCATGATCATGAAAATGGATATAATATTATAATGCAATATAAATTTATAATACAAATACAATGTAACAACCCCGTGTAATACAGTCAGTCAAGTCTCAGTCAAGTCAGTGTCAGTTGGATTGGAACTTGGAAGAACCCCTTGTTTATTTATGATGAGTCGGCAAAAATATGTAGCAGAATTTTATTTATTTTATTTTTCAGAATATAATAAAAATATTAGACAAAAGGTAAAAAAAAAATATGAAATAAGGCAAGAGCAAGGATCCTTCTTGTTCTTCATCATGAAAAAAAAAAAAAAATAAAATGGACTTGTCTTTTTACATTTATTTTGTTACAATACACGTTCCTCTCATCATGTCAGCACTCTTTTTATCATATTGTTCAATTATTCTCAGAAGGTCATCCTCAGCAATATTAGATTTTAGAATAGAAGAAAACCTCTCCTCTCTGTGGATTTTTCCCAATTCTTCTACTATGATAATACAATAATAATTCTATTCAATAACCGCAATTCAATAACACAACAGTAGTTGTACTACAAATTTCCACACCATTACATTTACATTATGTATTATTGCTACACAATATGTTATATGTATATGTACAGTAGATATTTGTACAATAACAAGATCTCTTTTCAAAGTTTCAATCTTATTGTTATTTTCTTTGGTTTGGGTTATGGGATTTCAATTTTTGTCCTATCGAATATGTTAAAGCAAAGCAAATGAAGGGAAACAAATCTTATTACCTTTTTTCTACTAGTATCAACTATTGTGGAAATTGTGTGGAAATGAACCTGAATCTCTGGTAACAAACTATAGTTCGTATTCGTAAAAACTTTAAAAATTGACCGGAGTAAGAATTATACCAGACAAAATACAAATAAGTGCCCTTGACAAAGGAAAAGGAAAGGTTGTAATTGTTATCTTGTACGTAGATATGCCTCTTCGTCTGCCTGCTCTGATTTTTCAATTTACTCTAAATAATACTCCTAAACGTAATAATAAATGTCCACAAACACTTTCTCAAAAAGTCAAAAGCCACCGTAACGTAAACCGCTGGTAAACTATTGTTTTTTCTTCACCTTTTAGTTTTTCAAAAGGTACAAAAAAATTAACCATTGCTTTGCGTCTTTCCTCTTGTTTTTGTGGTATTGGAACAAATAGAAATAATAATAATAAGATAGTTGGATGAAAACCAGATACAGAAAAAAAAACAATTGACCTCTTAGTTTCCATTCCAAGAATGGATTTTTACAATTACAATTTACAACAAGAAACATAAAGAAAAAACCGCAAAAACATAAAGATCCAATGTTCTACTAAATAAAACTAATTACTAGGATTTTGGCTTTTTTTTTGTTCTTATGTATCTCTGTTAAGGAGAAAATAAGTAAAGGTAACTCTAACTAACGAAGTAAAATGAAATCTACAAAGCTATAGCTTTGTTTAGTTTTGATGATGCGATTATAAGGGTACAATAGGATCCATCATCTATCCAATAATAGACAGTATAAAATTTAATTTTGTATAACAAAAAAGGTTAATACTTTAATAGGATGATGAAGCAAATTATGCCTATCAACTTCACTAATTTAACTTAACTTTGTTAAAAGGAAACTGTTTCAGTTTTGAGATTGAATAAAGTGCTAAGTGGAATAAAAAAAAGTTTAGTTTATGATGGACAAGGAACAAGGATCTCTCACACTTGTCATTTTCATCACAAAGTTACAAGGACTTTCTTATCTTTTCAGGTTCAAATTTTTTTATAGATCTCAAAAATTCTTTTTATAAAGCAAAGCAATTCGTTCTTCAAGTTCATATTTCAATGACAGATTTAAACCAGGGCATTTAAAATTTCTTTTTCATTTCAATGTTTCAATACAACTATTTCTTTTCATTTTTGGGTGAAACAAGTGACAATAATTCTTCGCATTTCTCATCTCAAGTATCCTTTGGGGATTTCTTGTAAAAGAAATTTTTAATTTTTATGAGGATCATGATGATTTCCTGAACAAATTGTATACAAACAATGCATGTACACCCTCAAGAAATTTTTCCATAAAAGTAAAACATTCTTATTTTTACCACGTGAAAAGCATTTCTAATATCTAATCCTATATATACAAAAACCGCAAGAGATTCAAGGATTCCATGATCATGAATTTATAAGCAGTGACTGTCCTCATTGTCAATGAATCACACCACAAAATGATATAAAGCCAAAAAGTTTCTTGTTTCTTTTTGTATCTAAACATGAATTTAGGTACTAATTATAAGTTAACCTTGCAACACAATACAATACAACCTGTCATTATGAAATATTGTCCTACGAGTTGGAATGCCAGAATCATAAGTTGAAAGAAATTGTTTAAGAAAACACATGGAGATAATAATCCGCAACTTTGAGCCGTTTTTTTTTCTGCTTCTATCTGTCACAAATTTGTCAAAACATTTTACAAGGCAGGAGGACATTAAATTTACTAACTACGATTACGAACAAAAAAAATTAATTGACATATACACGGACACACAGTCAGTAGAAATCCGCATGGTTTGGTTTTTATGTAAAAAGAAAGAAAAATATTTTTCTTTGCTTTGCTTTGACAAAAAAAATTAGATTCCTTAAAGCGAAGCTAGAAGCTTAATAAAAAATTTTGAAATGAAATAACTCTTTATCTTCCTGTGTGTTACTTTTAATTTTTTTTTTCATTCCATATTCATAAAACTCTGCAGTAGCCGTTTCACAGATAGATACCTTTTATCCTGTCCTTTTATTTTTTAAAATAAAGCAAAGATTATGAATTAAGGATTTAGATTACCCGTTGTGAAGACGGTAATATCCCCTTAAGAGGAGATAAAAGCGCAAAAGGGATGAATTTAATACATAGATAAAATAAATGAAAGAAAGAAAGAAATCTTCAAAAGTAAATTGATGATAGTGGTATATGCCGCAAGATAAGACAAGACAAGAAGAAGATCGCTATTTTTCTTCTATATATTTCAATTGATCTAAAAAAGGACAAGACAGCACACACAGGCAGGGATTTTTTTTTCTTGGTTATCCTGTGAAGGTGTTATTGTTATTGTTTGATACGATACAACACAACATAAGGAAAAATTTAAATGGAGTTTTATAAAATAAAATGAAATTCGGTACACATACTAGTACTACAATATTTTTTTTAAGGGAAATCTTCTTCGGATTTTTCATATTATCATCATAATTTACCGTGCAAATCCATTTCAGTGCTTCTGGTTAAGGTATATGTTGAAATTAGTAATGCTTGTAGAAAATGTTAAATAATGATTCTTTCGAAAAAAAATGCTTTTTTCTTAGTTCTTCATATTCTTATTCATATTGAATCCATAAAAGGAAACAATAGACTCAAACATACGAAGAATCAAAATCAACCGAACACACGTAGTTGTAACTTGTTATATGATAATAATAAAATATATGGCTTCGGTATCGCTATGATATGATATGAAGTCCCATTGTTTTCTTTTCCATCCATGTATTATTATTATTCTTATTTTTTTTTACAAGAAATTGAAATGCTTGGCTATGGCTACCGCTACCGGAATCTCTAGCAGGTTTCAAGAACAATAGATTTTATTTCAGTAGCTAAGCTATTATGTTTGATGTCGTCTGTAAAATTATGATTTCATATTCTTACAAATGTACGATAAGACGGACAATTAAGCGAGATTAATAATATTATTAATTCAAGAAAGCGATACAAACGAATTAAAATTGAATAATGCATAGCTACTAGTTTTTTAAAAAATTGGGAAACTTATACGATATATTGTCGGTAAATCAAATCAAATCATAATGTACAAAATTCCTTAAACTTGAAACTAGACTCTAGTTTTCCTGAATATTTATTATTAAGAAAAAAAATGTTTCATCTTTTTATTTAGCCCTTACCTGTGTTTGCGTGAGACCAAGTGAGGCAGCCAATTCAGCTCTTTCAGGTAGAGCTAAATATTGTGTACGTTGAAATCTACGATTTAGTTGTTGTAATTGTAAAGATGAATATATTGTACGAGGTTTCCGCATCTTTTTTCCTTTTCCATTAAGACGAAGTCCTCCAGGTTCTTCTTTATTTGGTTCTGATAAAGATAAGAAATAAGAATACAGAATAAGAAAAAAAAATAATGTCTAAATTGAAATATGAAATACTTCTTGAGATATACCACTTTATAATATGAAAACGATGAAGAAGCTTAGAGTTTAGTTTATTAAAGGTTTTTGTTACTAAAAAGGATCACATTTCCCATTATTCAATTTTCAAATTCCCATCGGAATAAACCTCAAGTTTTCTCTTTCAACTTAAATAAATGATATGTTTTGTTATGTCTATGATGTGTGTGTATCGTGTATTAAAAATTTATAGAGAACTAACGATTGGATACACATAAGGATACAATACATCTTACTAAATTTAAAATGAGCTATAAAAACTAGTATATGTATAAGAGTGATGAGGTTTAGGGCAAAAATGTTAACATGCAACTTGACCTCAACGGGTCGGGAACTCGAAACTGGGGTTCTTCCCCTCATTATTTACTTATGCCAAGTTGAAGCTAAACCAAAACGAAGTAACTAATCATGCTAACTGATACTTGAAAGCAGAAAGAAATACCCAGTAGCTTAATTCATTTATTTGCATAGTTAATAATCTAAAGTAAACTTTCGGAAATCTTCAATGGATAATCATCATATTATTATTTATTAGCAGGAATTTTTAACTGGAAACTAATTTTTTTGTTTGAAATTTTCATTTATTTGGCATGCAATGATTTTTAAATTCATCGGCAATTCGAAAATAATGGTCAACGATCCACTAGCCGATGATCTTACATTGAAGTTATGGCATAATGTTGTAAAAAGTTTCTTAAAATGTTTGTTTGGAGTTTTACTATTGAAAACTCATTGCTTGTTTTTTATTATCTATTTATGATTGATATTGATATACATAAATTCAGTGTTAAAAATTTGAAATAATTAAGATGCTTACCATCTTTAGGAGGTGATTGACACTGGGGTGGGTAGCTTGAACCTAAATGATAGCCGGCATAAGGATTTTGTGGTGGGAATGCATAGCCTGCCCTGTATCCAGCAGCTTGCTCTTGATATGCTGCCACAGCGGCCCGGAATGATGAGCCGGATTGATGTTGCATTTCATCTAGACCGTCTCCCGGAACTGGGCTTAGCCCGAGTCCAGGGAACGGACTAGATATATCACCAAAGTTCAACGTCGTAACGGTGTTTTAAAACACTTGGTTAAAAAAAATAATAGGGTATTATAAATCACACACTTTTTATTGTACAAAAACAAACGTAAACGTATTCACGAGAAAGTTTAATTTTTTTCTGTTCCAAAGTTTTATTTTTATAAATAATTAGATGTTATTAGTCAGTAGAAAAGTTTTTTGTTAGCTTTGTTTTGTTTGTATAAATTATTTGTATTTTGTGCCAGTGTTACTACAATTATCGGCTTCTGCATCCAATACCAAGCTTTAAAAAAACTTCTTAAGAAGATAAAACCGAAAGGTAATACTTAAAGTATTAAGTAGTTGATTTTCCGAATAATGACAAGTTTTTGTATAAATTATAATTATAATTTGTTTGCTGTCTTGTCTCTATTTTAGAATTGGATTAAAAATAATAAATGAAATGAAAAAAGGAACACGTGAGACTAATTTTTGTACTTTTAATTGCACTTATTATTATTAAATTATTATTCTATCATTCTTTCTCAAATTGTATAAATTGGATATTTTGGAACCACAAACTCCCCACGTCTAACCTCGAGAACAATTCTCATCATACTGTATTCTGGGGTATGCAAAGGTAATCCTAATAGTTAGAATAGATGATAGTAGGTATAAAAGATAAATGAATTTTTTTTATTATTATTATTTCTTCTTCTTCTTTTTTTTTCTGAAGCAAAACTCCAACTCTATCTAAACTCCAACTTGTTCGGAAACCCACCACCACGGAACAACAAAGTTTAGTACACAGGGATTTTTATGATTATGATTCCTATCCTATTGTATTTTTGTACCATTTGTTACTTGGGCTTACTTTTTGCTCTCTCACTCTCTAAAGAATTATTATTTAAAGGATTTATATGATTTAGTGGTTGGGGGAACTGGTTCTTCGTAACTATATCATCGAATTCATTCGTATTATTCTTCGTATACCTGTTCGCTTCGCAGTTCGCAGTAACTTTTTTTATCATCATCTATGTATTCAGCTCAAGCAGCTAGTTGTTTAAAGTTTTTCAGAGCTAATCCTCTGTACACCCACGAATGCCCCATGCTCCGCCTGAAGTTCCCTCGAGAGGCGGACACACTATGACCAGACAACCTTTTCGTCTATGGCCCAAAGTCTTGGACTCAACAGTTCTCTCATTGGTTTCCAATTTCCATCCAAACACGAAATGTCAATACTTCTTTATTTTATTTTTTCTCAGTTCGACGGGTTCATTCGGCTTTAGAAGAAGTCAGAATCAGGAAAATTGTACCATGGAAGTTTTTTTGTACAAGTATGAAGTAATATATTTGAAGTTTTTTTGAAGCCGAAAATAATAATAAATGCTTCAATTCAACCAACATTCGACTTCGACATTATAAAAAACAAAATTCAATGGCATCAACACGAAGATGTTATAAAATGTAAAATAAAATAAAATAAAATTACCATGAAGGAAGGCTGAAGCCTAACTTAAAAAGATGAAAATTGAAACTTTGTAAAGCGTCCCTTTGTGTTTAACTAACCAAATCCAAAGTGGATACACATTTTTGCCACTGAAACAAATTTGCTTAACCAGATTTGATTTAAGAGTAGATCGTAGATGAGGAGTAAATAAGTACATAATCCAATAATCATTAGTTTCAGTGGCATAATAATAATAATATTTATGATACTTAAAAGAATCCTTTCAGTATAAGTATAACGTGAAGTCAAGAATGCTAGTTAATTTAACCTAAACCATCATCATGCATGTTGTAATTTTAACTAATTATTTTATTTTACAAAAAAAGGACGAAAGAAGAAGTGTGATTTAACCCACCAACCAACCACACATACATAAATGTAGCTTGTAATTGTAAAAGTGTCTGTAAACGCAAATGCAATTATGACAATTTTCTTTTATGGAAAAACATTTAATTACATGTAGACGTAAAGTAATTACTATTATTCGGTTTACTATTAAAAGTTACAAATATTCAATTTTTAGTAATTTTTCAATTAAACGTAAACTAAACTCATACCATAAACTGTGTAAAACAATTACGTACAGTATACAGCGGTAGAATTTTTTTTTTGTTTCTAATTTCCAATACGGATATATGGATTAGTAAAGAAACAATAGAAAATACAATGCAATACAGTAGTCCGTGTCCGTAGTTGTACATAGTGAAGTAATTAAAGAATTAAAGTCAGGTGGTTACTAACACGATAGAATAATTCATCATATCATATTCATAACCTCTTGGCTTGGCATTGGCTTGTGTTGTAAATATTTACATAGAAGCTATTGTTATAACTTTGAACTTATAGCTGCACGAGTTATTCATAAGCCCTGTGTTGTGTCGACTTGACTTGATGTTCTAAATCCACTACTGTACTACAACTACACTATTTGGATTTACTTACTATTTAATAATTTTTAAACATGATATCAAAAAATTTGCATATTAGGGTTATACCTAGAATTTCATGCAAGAATTTTTATATGAATAAATAGAATAGCAGACCAGCATGTCCATCCATATCCATCACGCAATGCTGTTTAACATTCTTACGAATACGATTACTAGAATTGAATTGTGTATAAAAATTCATTTCTGATTAATATACTTGCAGTTGCAGCTTGTACTATTTTGCATTGCAATTTTTCAAATTGAATTCAATTCATTTAAAAACTACTGTTTCGAAATAAATATGTAAATGCAAGTTCCAGTGTGAATACAAAACAAATGAAGAGTAAAACTCCATGTAACAAAACTATGAAAGTTAGTCAAAGTGTTACTCATTTGTCCTTTTAAGATCCATAGGTGTTCCATCTTTAGCCATTCCATTGTCAAATAAAACGGCACTTCAATTGATTCACTCATAATCCAATATATTGGAAGAATATTCAAACTGCTGGAATTGGTTGAATCCTTAATATAGATACACATCTCGATACACAACAAAAATGTCCTGGGCAGCAAGAAATATATTGTGTCGGAATGGATGCGACAAGAAATTCTTCTTATAAATTAAATAAGACAGAACATATACAAAGGACATCCAAAAGTTATAAGAAAAAAATCAGTTTTCCATGTATAACATAAGGAAGAAGACAAAAGATACAAATTTTGATATCTTGAAGAAATTTTCAATTTCATGGTGGCTAAGGAATATAATAACAATAATAAAATAATAGTAAAGGGTTTTCTCTTGAATTTGGCGTCTGTGGAAAATTGATAATTTTCTTTCTATCTCTCTCTCTTGTTTTGTCGACTAGGTCGGAGGTCAGGTATGTGAATCGTGACTTTAATGTAAAAAGAAAAATGAAAAAAAAAATATATGTGTACAGATCTGCCTTGCATTGCATTTACTCCTACTTCACATTTGGGAATATAAAAAAAGCGAATCAAAATCAAAGTCCTTCTACATCTTCAATCTAAAAAACTTCTTTCTTGAATTATTTTATAACATAACATTGAACAGGGATTGTATTTTTTTATATGTCAAGTCGACTCTCGATTCTTGATTCCTTCAATTCAGCCGAGGGGAGTCCAGTCTGTCGACCTAATTTTGGTCATGCATATCAAAAATCAAAATATCTTGGTTGGGATGAAGATGGAATGAAAATAAAAAAGCTTCTCGCTTGAAAATTGAAATTGTATTCATTGCTGTATCTGAATAGACGCTATAGAGCCACATAACATGGAGATAAGAATTAAGCCAGTCTTGATTTCAATAGCATTATGATTTGGTGACAAACCGAAATCATCCTATTCATAAAGCAACTGTGAACTGGTAATTATAAGAAATTAATCATTTGAACACCGTACAAAAATGCATAATAGTGAAGTTTAATTTTGCCAAAGAAATATCCATCAAGTTTAGGAACTGGGCATGTGGCATAAGCCCCAAAGAACTTTCTTGGTTATAATTTGTGTATAACTTCTACAGAAGCACATTTTTGTATGTATGTATTTCATTCCAACTTTGTTAGTAATTGGATCCATTTCCATACTTAAAAAATAATAATAATACTGATTTAATTCATTTAGCACAATCTTCGAATCCTTTTGTCATTCGTTTTGCTAAATCAAGTTCTGTTATAAACAAAATTATAAGAAAACTGGATGAAATCCAGGATTAAACTCCAGCATTTTATTTTTATCTTTCTCAACCTTGATCGCAATTCGAAATCCAAATCGTAGTTTACCGTAAATAAACTCTTAGGTTTAGGTGGAAGACGCGGATCTTATCAACAATCCTCAAAAGCATATATATGTTGACCAATCTAATATTTTACCGAAAGGCTTTTAACTATAATATTTTAATATCATGTAATTCACATATTCACTAAATTCTAATTTTAACTTTTTTTGCTGACTATGACCACGGCCCCATTAACTTTATTCTTAATCACAATTCTTATGAAAATTTCCATTGAAAATTCTCAATGGGACTTTAAGTGTCAAATGTGGATACAGAATGCTACCCGATACTATAAAAAACCTTAAGTTTTTAAACGGTGTAACCAGCATCATCTACTTCTACATGTTACATTTCATTTCATCCTCTCATTTTCTATGTTTGTTGTTGTTACCACAACGGCAGCCTTTACGAAGTTGCGAAGTTTCCTAATAGATGCTTCCAATGTTTCCAAACAAAAATTCCATATGATTATTCCACACCGCGAACAACTTCAAAAACACTACTTGTGCTCTAAATTAATCATTACTGTCAAAATTTTCTGTCAAATAAATCGCTTCTAAAAATATGAAAAAGACTTCAGCAACAAGGTTACAAATTGCAAGTACAACTCCTACTGCAACTGGTACAAATTCCGATGATCATTCGCAAATCCCCAACAATATTCAACATCATCATCCGCAGACTTTGAAAACATCAACATCAACAATTCCTCGAACAAGAACTGCTGGTGCTGCAGCGGTCGCTGCTGCCTCTACAACTTCTACGAACAATAACAATAACGATGCCAAACCTAAAGTAAGATCCAAGAATACTTTTAATAATTCCAGTCAACCAAGTAGATTTCAACAATTTATTCAAACCAAACGGAAAGAAGGTGTTAATAATACTAATAATGGAGCTACTGCAACTGCTTCCGCAACAGCTAGTAATGGTGCAACAGCCGCTGGTGCAACTGCTACGGTTTCGAAAAGCAGACTCATTATGAAAACCCGAAAAACCAATAGTTCAACATTTTTCAGTGAAGAATTACCATCAAACGAACTTCCTTTACGACTTGTACAATTGGCCCGAAGAACTGGAGTGCTCAATTTGTCATCTAGTAATTTAACAGTTGGTAAGTCGACATTTACTCTCATTGAGCAATTGATGTAAATTTGTTTTGTATAAATAGTTCCATCGAAAGTTTGGAGAATTAATGACATTGAAGAGGAGGAACGTTCAGCTACGCTAAATGTTTCATTAAACAGTTCATCTGGTGGGGATAGTGATCAGAAATGGTGGGAGTTTATGGAGCTACAGAAGCTTATCATTGCTAACAATGTTATTCGAGAAATACCGGATGGAATTGGGCAACTGTTCTCATTAACTGTTTTGGACGTAAGTGTAGATGCTAAATGCTAACTCGATGTCAAGTGGAAGTATTTTAACAATAATCGTGCATTTTCTGGTTTCCATCCAGGCTCATGATAATAAAATTGAGACGATCTCTTCAAGCATTGGATTTCTAGAAAATCTTACCAAATTGGATCTAAGTCATAATTCAATTAAACAACTCCCTGAAGAGTTATATGATTTGAAACTGAAGGAACTTAAACTAAGTCATAATAGTATAACGAACATTTCTGCTGAAATTGGAAAAATGGCAACTCTCAATGAACTTGTAAGGCTTCCGTAACCGAATGGCAGTATTGAATTCTTGATTCAACCAAATTTTGTTTAACAGGATCTTTCGCACAATTTGATCACCTTTTTACCAGGGGATATTGGATTTCTTAGCCACTTGTTTAAGCTTGACATCTGCAACAACAAACTCCAGGAATTACCTCCAGATTTTTGTACTCTTACTGGTAAGTTAATATCTGTAAAATGAAACAACAATCTATTTTTCGAATTCGATAACCAAACAAACACTTTGTAATCTTATACAGGCTTACGATCCTTGAATGCATCTGTAAATTATATTTCTGATGTTGGCAGCATTTTTCGCGATTTTAATCATTTGGAAACTCTTGACTTACATCAGAATAAGCTGAGAAATCTGCCAATCCTAACAAATTGCATCAAGTTAAAGGAAATACATTTGAGGAATAATCAAATAACTGAGTTCGACTCAAGCATTTTTGCATCTACCAAGATTCAACTTTTGGACTTAACTGAAAACAAAATCTCGATGATTGATATTAATCGAAATGATTTGGAGTTAGTTGACAGGCTTTATTTGGAGAATAATTCAATTGCAACGTAAGTTCTAAAGTATTAGAAGGGCAACAGCCGACAGGTTAAATCGTTAACTCTTAACATGCGAAATTTAGATTACCGAATGATCTGGCAATGTTACCAGCTTTGAAACTGCTTACACTTCAAGGCAATCCACTCAGAGGAATTCGTTTGGATATCCTAAAACGTGGAACTGTAGAGCTTTTGAGGTATTTACGTGATAAAGTTGCCCATTTATACGCAGAAAATAATCAGGCTGTCGCCAATGGTGCTGGTGCTTTAACCCAAAATGAACAAGAATCCAATGCTCCAGTTAAAACTCATAGTCCTAGGCAAGCAGCTTCACCGGAGGATTTGGGCTTGGATTACTATAAACTTAAAACTACTAAACAACTTTTAATCAAAGAGAAAATCTCTGCTTTGAATGATAGTGTTTTTGAAATGGTTGCTGAAGCAGGGGTTTATAAAATTCAAATATCAACTTATACATTAACAACTTTGCCAACATCGTAAGGACAAATTAGCACTAATACTGGTTAATTGCTTTTCTATTGTCTTTGGATACGCCTAAGTGGAATACTTGTTTTAGATTTGAAAACGTATGCCCAAAGCTTGTTGAGTTGGTATTGGATTGTAACAAATTTCAATCCTTGCCCATATGTATTGGTACCACTTGTCCAAATATGGAGTATCTTAGTTTTCAAAATAATCATATTTCAACCCTGCCACCTGAATTTGCTGGACTTCGAAAGCTTAGAGAAATTAACATGGGGATTAACAAGTAAGTTAAAATACTGTAATTTTGAATCAGTTCAATTGATTACGAGCTGGGCTTCACATATTCATATTTTTATGTTAACCTTGCAGATTTGGTGAAATCCCAGCATGCATCTTTGAGCTTCCAAAATTAGAAATTCTAATTGCCAACGATAATCAAATCGAAACCATTGATGTAGAAGGCTTACGGAAATTAACTACACTTGCAGCGCTCAACTTAAATAACAATAGTATTTTCAAGGTTCCACCACAATTGGGAACACTTACTAATATAACGTAAGACATCAATACATTATAATTGGTAGGAAGTACGTATTTATAAACTTGCAATCCTTTTTTATTCATTTGCAACTTTAGGAGTCTCTCCATTGAAGGAAACACATTTCGTGTACCAGGTCCTGAAATTCGTAAAAAGGGTACAGAAGCAACGCTCCAGTTCTTACGTAATCGGATTCTTCCAGTTTAGTAAAGGATTCTATTTTGCAGTACTGTTAGTCGAATCGAACCTCTCTTCCACGAATATGATGCCATTTTCAAATTTCCAAATCTACATATATATCTCTCAACTCTCAATCAAGCCATAATATTTTAACCCAACGTACAAAATTCTTAATTAAATTATTATAATCGTCTTTCACGCTTCCACGATGTCTTCGCTAAGCAATAATTGAACATTTATGCTCAATCAATTCATTCAAACTAATCGCATTCGCATTTCAATTTGCTACATAGGCAATCACAAATTATTGTTGAAACGAAAGTGTCATATATATTCCTACTCGCTCTCCATGTTGTGCTATTGTTGTGCCTTGTATTCCTTCAATTCGTCTAACGTATATTATAATTTATTATTTTTAACGATTTTTTCATTCTTATACTTACTCTTAATTTGTATGTACATTAACAAGTAGTAAAGCTTATTAGCTTAGCTAAAAGAGCACGCGAAAAATAATGATAATGAATCACAGTTATTGAGAAGATTTTTGTGTTTTTTATAATTATAATTTCTTGTTAGTTGTGTACATATCTGTTTAACCAGTCTGAAAATCTTGATATATTTGTGTATACGCCTGGATAAAAAGTAATTAAAGAAATTGAAACCTGTGCTTAAATTCAAAATTCACTGCCGTTTTGGTATTGTTACCTGGCAATTTTTCACGACCACAGCCAATACCCCATGAAACTAGTCCAACTAAGTAGTGTTGTCCGTCAATCTCAGTTGTTAATGGTCCACCAGAATCACCCTAAGAAAATATACAATTGATTTGTAGCAATTGTAATTAATTTCAGCTAATTTTATGTCTCACTCACTTGACACGAATCAGCTCCACCTTTCCTTCTGCCAGCACAAAGAAATACATCATGAATTGTTTCCTTTCTTCCAGCATCTCGAAACATCGATTGGCAGTGTTTCTGGGAAAATACTTCTACTTCAACTTCTTGGAGCAATGTCGGAGTTATTGTTAAGCCTAGAAGAAAATATAATTAACATTTGATTGTTGTTGAATTTACAAAGCTTAAGATTAAAAAACTAACCATGTTTTGTTCGTCCCCATCCAACAACTGTAGCCGGCTTTCCATCAAACTTTTGATCATGTTTTGGTAGGCATACTGGAATAATATGTTCCTTAAATTGTACTGGACGTGAAAGTTTGAGTAAAGCAATATCATTTCTAAAATCGGCTGGATTGTAATCTGGATGGATCTGTGACAAAGAAAATAAATGACAAATTAAAATCAAAATCTGGCGATTATTTTACTGTTAGTTGAAATATACTTCTCTTCTGTCCACAGTATAATCTTCGTGAGGATATCTCTCATTTTGTTGTCGAACATTATATTCCCCAAGCCTAACTTTAAGATTCCCAATTGAAGATGAGTAGACACAATGTGCTGCTGTTGCAACCTAACCATCATAAATTTTTTTTCGTCATTTAGCATTCTTTCTAAATTTTCTAATTCAATTACCCAATATTCATTAATTAGTGCACCACCACAGGCTATACGCTTGGATAAAAAGCTTTGCTTAATGATTGCTGCTTGCCATGGATGGGATCCAAATGCTGAATCTTTTCCTCCGACAACACGATTGGATCGAGTATAAATTTGACCACATTCTTTAAATTAAAATTCAAAGCAACTTTAGACATTAGATTTTAGTTTAAGCTAATTTTGTTCAGTGGAATTATGCTGCTAGCAGTGCATTTTGCAAGTATAGCTTTTGTTTGCATTGTTTTGTTTTGTTTGATGTATGTGCAATTTGTTAGTTTGGATTAAGATTAGGTAACTTAATAAGTACTTGACTAATTGATAATTTAGCTACACGCAGAGATTAGTCATCAAAATTATTAAAAAGTAGAAATTGGAAACAATTATATGTATTATTACCAATAATAACAAAGACTTGTCAACAAATTTTACTTATTATTGTTAGCCCATTTAAGTGTCAAAGAATTTAACAAGTAAGTGTATCACATCACATTTTAGTTAAAATAAAATTATATTGTAATTGTACCTAGTTTTCAAAGAATAGAATTGAAAGAGAAATCTCGTTTTTTAGGAAACAAAAAATCTGTTGCTTTCTACACTTTTCATTTGTCAGTTCAGTGCGTAGGATAAGTTGGATTCTTATAATAATGTTAACAATGCATCATTGTTTTAAGACGAGTACATTTCAGCCAACTTGGTATTTTGTGCAGAAATAGTATGCTTTATATGCTTAGCAAGAATAAACGGCACATTATTAAGAAATTGACAAATGAATATAAATTTAGCTTGTAGTTAGTAAACATGACTTTGACTTCCAGATAACTAAAATGAACTTCCTTCAATCGCTTTGTTTCGTTACATTTTACGCACGGAAGAAGCATAAGAATTTCTTAATTTTGCTGTTTGCAGTTAACCTTGGTATATCAATTTACACCTCAACATTTGCAATGCGAAATGATTAATTATCTCTTAATGACAAAACAATCCATTTTCCATCCTGGCATTGCACACTAGAATTAGACAAAAATTTTAAGTTATCCAGCTAACATTCATTTCGCGTTTTCCTCAGCCAGAGAAATTAATTCATTCATGGAATATATAATTAATTGCCGGAAAGAATAATAATATTTTTGCACGCATTAAGAAAAATTGCACTAGTGATAAAATGGTAACAGGATAAAAATATGTAGTACATCTACTATCTATCTACATGTTGATTCATTGTTTTGTTAGGTTGGTTACTTATGGTTTGGTTATGCTATTTTCTTATTCTTCTTCTTTATAAAAATGATGAGAAAGATTGTTCAGCTCTAATTCATTTCTGATGAACTGTTTTAGGTTATGTTATAATAATAATAAATAAGATGATAAGTCAAGGGAAAAATTAATTTTTATGAATGAGACGATGAATAAAGGAATGAAAGAAAGAAAGAAATCTTAAAATTATTTATTATAGGTAGTTCAAAAGTTTCATGACCAGTTACAGCCTAAGCATTATGGAACTACTGCACCAGATTAAGCTAAGCGATGCTATGATATAGCTATATGCTATAAATTTATCACAAAACCGGATGTCATGTCCTCATGTCTTCTTTCATGTTTAATTATTCTATTGCACACCGACAAGCCTAATGACATTTTCTTATCTTTAGTTTAGATTATCTGTATCTGTATTCCTATGGAAATTTAGGGCTTGATGTCCTGTTTTACGAATTTTTTACCTGACAAAGCTGTATATTATAATCAACATAAATTTAATTAGTGAAAAAGTATACAAGTTTAGCTTTAGATCTTGCATGCAAAGAAGCGATGAATTCACAGAAAAAAGTTTAACAGTTAGATAGAATCTGAAGTTCATAAGATTTACTTATTCCTTCGTGTTCATTCATTTCATTGAGGATTCCAGGGTCAGATATCCTGTACTTTTTTATTTACTACACAAACATGAAAATTAAAATGAAAATGCAAGTTCATTTCATCTTTGCTTGCATTGCATTTAAAACTTCTAAATTTAGAATTTATCTCTTGCAAATATAAAGAAAACAGGTCAGAGTCAAAAGATAAAGATAAGTTTGTAGTTCGTATAAGTATAACTGTCAAGCAAGATGAAAAAACTAAATTTCACGTCTTTAGCGAACCTTAAAAATACACCTTTAACAAAAGTTTTGTTGTCCTCGTCATCTTATGGTCGTAAACTTTTGTTCATTTGTTGTGACTCTGACTTGAGTCCTACATTATTCTGCATCTGTTTTTACTTTTTAAAGTAAATGAAACAGGATTTAAGATAACTTGAAATAATAACTGAATTAACTGTAATAATAAAAATAAAATTGAATGATGTGCTTTAGCAAAGCGTTTAATAGCATTGAATGTGTGAATATATAAGTAAGCATAGGAAATGAAATTCACTGTTTGTTTTTTGTTAGAAATGAAAAAGTGTGACAATTTATGCCTATTTTATTGTGCAAAATTGCAATTTTTTCTTTGTGAATTTGCATTAAATAAAAATAAATTTTTTACCCTTATTTTGCCCAGGTGTCAAATGTGAAAATACTTCATTGGAATTAAGATCATTGGATTGTATAGAGGGTGGATTGTAGTAATTTGTACTTGTATGTCCGTCATGAGTATGAGTACTAGTTGTCGTAAGGGTTGGAGAAGGATGATAGTGGTTAGGATATGACGATGACGAAGGTGGTCTATGATAAGAAGGTGGCAAAGAAGGAATGGGTCGTAACATAGTTACTTTGTCATGATTATGATTATCATTTGGATACAAATTGTATGGTTTGTCAGGTAAATAGTGTATTAAAGGTCTTCGTGTCGTTGAGCCTAAAGTTTGAATTGTACTGGGACTACTGGTTGAGCTTGTCATAGTCATATAGTGCGGATTATTATTATTAAAATATGGCCTCTGAGTTGTTGTAAAATAAATAGATGGACGAATACGATTAATAATTGGATGATATTTCGTATCAGAATTTGTAGTAGAAGTTGTACTAGATTGATGATGATTAGGATATAAATTATAACTGTTTGATGAGGGTGAGGCTGTTAGGTTCACATTGCTGGAAGCTGGAAAAATTATTGATTAATATGATTTAATCTATGTAGTTCAAATTTACAATGTTATGTTATGTATATGTTTGCATGTTTCTTTTGTTGATTGACAGGGCGGAAATATATTTTTTGGTTTATTTAGAGCTGAATGAAATATAGTTTGCTTATTTTGTGCTTAAATCTCTACGATTTTTATACCGGTACTGTCTTTAAGTTTAGGGAAAAGAAAACAATTTGTAGTAATTGAGATAGCGTAACTAAGAGATTCATCCTCTCATTCTTTTTATGTACGTACGAAATTCCTTGCGATCTCGAACAATTTCTATTTTTTTCTACAAGGTACGTAAGTACGTTCGTACTTGTCGTTGTCATTGTCAACGTTATGTTTCAAATGTCATGTCATTAGGTTACTTTACCCCTATTACATGTCAAATAAATTGTGTTCAATGTTTCTTTTTTTTTTGTTCCTTAAACGCCTCTCTCTCTCTCTTTATAACGGAGCTTGTTCAACGATACGATAAGAAACACAAACACAATAAATTTTTTGTGGTATTGACAAGTAGCATCAATTTTTAAAATTCTGTTACAACATAAGACATAACTTAAGTGGTTGACTATGACTGTTGTGGTAATGAATATTAAATGGTTCAATAATAATTATATAGATGCACCCAATTTGCAGTTAAGTTAAGTTAAGTCATTCAATTGTACTAAATTTTAGGCTTACTTGGATTATCAATAATTCCTGCCCCACTTGAAACAAGCTCACCAGCCCTATCCCTTGGTACACAACAGCTCCATATCATTCCACCATTACATAAATCCAATGGTTTGGATCCTTGAAGTACACAAGTAACGCTTAGTCCACAGCCATACATTCTCCCACCATGCCAGCAATTTTGTGGAATTACTGGAATAAAAACATATATTTATAAAAAAAAAATTAGATTTGAAGAGTTCAAGAAACCCTGGATTTATGTTGCAAAGCATTTTTCATATCATAAACACACCTGCCAATTGCCTTGATTTATCTTTAACTGCATTACTGCTATTTGGATAAAGTAATTCATAAACTCTTAGCCTTTCTTTAATATCTAAACCATTATCACCCGTTCCTGTTTCATGTTCATCAATAATTCCTTGACCAAATAGCTCATTATGAGCATTGACGTTCGTCGTCGGCTTATGCCAACCGCCATTATAATAATTCCTAGTTCCATAAGGTCTAATGCTACTGGCCGAACTACTTAAGTAAGGCTTATTACTATTATTCACATCAATAAATGAAGATCCACTATATCTATTATCTGAATAATTATTATTATTTGTTATTCCTTTCTTTTGAGAAAATCCGTTAGAATTATTATTATGCAGGAAAGGATCATATACACGGGTTGAAGAACTGCTAATTGGATTTGAAATACTGGTACTTGTACTGGTACTACTATAATAATTTCTATATGGATTCCTAATAGGATAATTATAATTAGATGCTTGTTCATAAGGGGAATATAAGTCTCCTTGTCTCTTAGAAAGTAAAAACACTTTATCTAAAGATGTTTCTGGTTCTAGAGTTACTGGGACAGGGAAACCAAATTTATTATATTGTCGATGATTATGATTTTGATAATGCGATGATGAAGCTTGTGTTTGTGTGTAGTTATTATTCAGTCCAGCAGAAGATCGATGATGATTTACTGATGATGAGATTTTGTTACTAAAAGAAATTAAATACAATATGACTTTCTCCATTTCCAGTTGCAATTTATAAATACTAAATTACTAAATACCTTGGAATTGCAGTAAATGCACGATTATTATTACTATATGCACTACTTATCGTACTACTACTGCTCCACGGTAATTGGGAAGATGTTGATGTTGAATATGGAATAATTGATGAGCTTCCTCCATGTAATTGTAATGCATTGTATTGCTTAGGACTATTGTAGAGACTTGCATTTCTGTAAGAATTACTACTATCTCTACTATTGTATCTAGAATTTCTAAAATTATTATTATTGTTATTGTTTGTTTTTTTCACATCACGATTTAATTTATAACTGTATGTATAATGAGGATCCAAATTATCATTGTATGGTGTTGAGGAACGAAGTCCCGTTGCATGTTGGGTTAAAAAACAAAAGTAACAATAAACTAATAAAAATGTCACAGGCACTAGCATCTTTTTTCTTCGAAATTTCATGATTAAAGGGACGGAATCGGGAATCCTTTGAATTGTTTTTCCCTTTAAATTTAGAATTTATGTAGAAGGATATTTGGATTCCATGATTTGATTTGATGAATTTTTCCGATCTCCGCAGATCAGATCAGATACAGAATCGGCAACAAATTTTGATGCAAATATAATACAGAAATTAGGAATAGGAAGTTGTTGACTCAACTCAGCATTTATGATTTAGGTTCAGGGTTGAATTTTACTCCCTTTCCATTCCACTGGAGTTAAATGACTTCCATGTAGTATCCGTGTACCGAAATGACAGTAACAAGAACAACAATACAACGAGATTTGTGATTCTCTATGATTCAATTACTGGTTATTCCACTCACTCGCTCTTCAAATTCAATTCAACAAAAAAAAAACACTTTACTTTGGGCATTGGGCTTCCGGAAGTAAGGTAAATATAGCAAAAAAACTAAAATAAAATTCTCTACTCTTTGGTGGTTCTTATACGTATTTTAACAAGGTTTAGGTGGAATAAATGAAAATAAAACAGTTATACGGATCTTGCCAATTTCTAGTCTATACTAATTTAAACCAAAAATTTCATACACTTTTGTTTAAATCAATGTTAAAGATTATTCTAGCTTAATTTATAATTTAAAATTATGAGTGACAATAAAATGTAATCAAAAAAATATTATTATTTTTCTCAAGGGAAAACAAACTGTTAGTTTGTAGTTAGTTAAGATAAAACTAATGTTCCTCTATCCTATCCTATCGCCTTCCAACCTATTCTGATACTGACACAAATGAACAAGTTTAGGACAATTGTTAAACTCGAGTAAATAAATTGCATTGTTGTTAAAAAAGGATTATTTTTATTCTTTAGTTCTTTACACCCTAGGGCATGTAAGCTTAAATTCACCCAAGCTTTCAAACATGCAATCCAATTCAGTATAAGTTAAGTTTGTAAAATCATCCCGACAGGATAAAATAAGCAATTGAATTACATTTGCTTTAGCTTCCACTTTTAATTCGACAAACATGGGACAAGACAAATAAATGTAATGTAAGCAAAGCAAAATACAAAAAATCATGATTTTCAGAAGCATGTAAATTCATTCTAATTCTGTGTTATATGGGTGAGTATCCCTAGTCCATGTTTATTTTGTGTACGTTTAGTAGATGAATAATAAACCCTAATTATTTGTAACAACCCAGAGATAGCTTTTATAATCAATAAATAATATGAAGATGAGTTTAAAAATGAATAGAGTAACCAACATGTATTAACATATTTAGTAATTTAAATTCAGTGTAATATGCTAATATGCTTGGGCAAATCAACGCCAAATACAAAATCTGAGAAATGTTACTAAACTTTGATGGTTCATTCGTCACAGTTACTGTTATATACACTGTAGCAGTTTTGAGTTCATTTAATTACTTACCGTATAATTGCTTGCTCAAATCAAAGAAATCAAATTGTGTTGGAACTAATGAAAACTTGACCCGACCCACTGGATAATGTGGTTTTGGAAGTGGACGACGAACATGAAACTTCCGATCAATTTCATTTTCTTCTGAAGACCCATCGACACCGTCATACTCAACACTATTATCATAATCACTTTTAGTACTATAATGCTCAATTTTCCTGGGATTTCTACTATAACTTTTAGATGAATTTAATTTAATTGTTATGGAGTTTTTAGATAGAATACGTATTGGTAATAAATGTGATTTCATTATAAAGTTTGCATTTGGTTCTTCATTTTCTTCAGAGAAAATATCAATAATTGTATTGCAGTATATGAATTTTAAACAAGCACATAAAAGTAATATATTTTTAAATGACCACCATATTTTTAGGAAATCTACAGTAAATTGTTTAAACATAAACATGGCCACTAAAAATTTATTAATTATTTAGTATTGAGATCTATAGGTTAACAACTATTAATTGGAGGAGCTTCCGCTTGCTTGAACAACAACATGTAAACTGTTTTCAAAAATTGTTAAAATTTTGTAATAGTATAAAAATAAAACTTAAAACTTTCCAAGATTATCTCATACCCAAAACTCCAATTGTTTAATTAATATTGAATAGTTTACATAATTAAGTGTCACCTTTTGAATTAAAAGTCATGGGAGGTGAAGATTTATTTTCATCAATTAATTTAAATAGTATTACATGAGCAATTAGAAAATCCAAAAATTCTTTTAAAGTTCTTTTAAACTCTTCACCCGTTCCTGGTACGTATTTTATTCTTAACATTTTGATTTGAACTCGTGTTTGAAAAATCTTCTAAAATCTTTAATGTCATGTTATTCATTCATTCACACTTTATGCCAATTGTTTGATTTATCGTTATTGAACTAAACACACAAGGTTTGATGTGATAACAAGGGGTAAAATGAAAATAAGAATTCTTTATTGTAAAAATCAATCAGAGTTTGTTTTTAAATATCGTAGTTTTTTTGCAATGTCATTGGGATTCTTTGAACTTTTTTGGTAAAACCTAAAATAAGCATTTACATAAATTAGAGATGATTTATATAAAGAATTGAATAGAACAATTGATTCTTTTGAAATTTTGATCCCGTGATTATTTTAACTTACAAATCTAACATAAAAGAAGTAGAAAAAAACGTAAAAGTGAAATGTACATTTCAGAAATTCAGAATTAAACAACAACCAAATTCGATGCCGGCTAGAAGCCTTAGATATTAGATTCAAGTTCTGTATAATTGTTCATCGCAGCTTTATGTTGAGCAAGCTTTAGCTAAAAGTCGTTGTAAATATCGATAGTCCATTTAATCTTTTGCCAGCTTCCTTTTGGTATGAAAAAAATGATACCCTTAAATTTAAATTCGACAAAATTATTAAAATGCAACATTCAACTGTAGCGATTCGTTGATTTGAAAGCATATTTTCGTCTGGAATTTGAAGTCTTAATGTAAGTATTTAGTATCAAAAAGTGAAAAATTAAATAAAAATTGATACAAGAAGTTAGAATTCTACAATTCTTACACATAATATCCACAGATTGGTTTCGTTTAAAAATTAACAATCATCTTTCAATCCAATATGCAAACATATCTTCCATCTACTTGGACTCCCCAAAAATTTTAACTGTACAATCTTAAATTATTTTTCAAGTGGCAGGCAAGTGCCGGCATTGTTATATTTCCAAACAATTATGGAAAAACATTTATTCTATAAAACAACCATTTCAACAAAAAATTCCATTAAACAATTAAAACTTAGAATAAACCTAAAACGCTGAAACAAATCAACGTGATTCAATAAGGTAACAAATATCATTAACGCTACTCTCACTGTTCAAACCAGCAATAATTTTACATTTTATAAACCTTATCAGTATCATCACCATTATTAAATTTTGGCAAATAGAAATAAAAATAGTCATTTTTATATATCAAAAAATTAGCAAAGGAATTAAAGCATTTGTATCCAAGTTCAAGATAAAAGTATCAAAAATATTAAAAATACCGACTCGTAATTATAATCTCAGAAACTTGCAATAGATCCTAGCAATCTAGATAAATATTTATGGTTTGTATTTTGAATCACATTTTCGTCGTACTAAGTGGCTTTCCATTTAACAAAATAGTCTTGAATAAATTACGAGATGGAAATACAGGTACAAGTTACGACGAATAAGTATGAGTACATATTAAACAATTTTTTTATGGAGTTCGAACTCTATACTGCGCTGTCCGTAGTTAATTCTTCTCAAGCTGAAATTTGCTGCCGAATCCATCGAGCTGTTGTTGAAACTTTATGATAGATTCCAGGTTGATGATCTACAGCACATCCAAAACCAGCAGAAGTAATCCCAGCTAATGTCCATCTTCCATCATCATAAACTACCAATGGACCACCAGAATCTCCCTAATAAATTTCAAGAATATTAAATCAAGAGAGCAATTGATACCTTAGGGTTTGAAAACAAAAGTAATTAATTATTATTAGTTTACTAAGCAAGCATCCATTTTCCCATTTGCATGACCAGCACAAAATTGATCCAATGAATGTAGCTCGACTTTGATATTTTTCCCATAGTGCCACCTTCTACACTCGGAATTATCAATAATTGGAACAAGAACCTGAAATATGAATGAAATTAAGTTAGAAATTCCAATTGCTACTCTACCTGTAACTTGATCACACGAAATCAATACTAACAAACCTTCTGTAGGACATTTGTTCCAGTTTTTCCTGAAAGGAATATAACAAAATATCATGTAATGATAGGGATTCAAACTATTTGTAAATTCTAGATTTATCATACCATAAGATAAATCTGTTTTTCCCCATCCAGCAACTACTCCAATTTTTCCTAAATAACTCTTATCTGAAAATTAAGTTCATTTGTTTAAGAATGATTAAATTCTTTATGAGATTCTTCTATACTTTACAATTTACCTTCTGAAGGCAAACAAATTGGCAAAATATTTGGCTTATATCGAACAGGTCTATGGAGTCGTAAGAGTGCGACGTCGAATCTAATAAGGCAGAGGAAGACAAGAACAGTTCAATTCAAGATTCTGTTTAGTTTGAACTTTTACTACTTTTGGAACTTCGAATATTTACCTGTCAGGCTGAGTTAACATATATTTGAACCTTGGATGAATTATACGTTCCACAACTGCAAATGCTTCAGCGGGTAGCGGTTCCAACCATCTTCCAGTATCCTTCGTATCATGTTCACCCAAATACACAGTAATTTCAGAAAGCCTTGCTCGATGGACACAACTATTTACATTGAAATTACAAAACATATCACATTTTATGGTCAAATGAAATAATTTCCTTACTGTGCTGCTGTAGCTATATAATTATGATTCAACAATACTCCACCACATTGATATCCGGCTATTCGAATATGAGCCTGCCATGGAAGCTCTCCAAAATTAGCAGTATTACCTCCAATAATTCTTTTTTGTGCAACCATTTTCTGTACTCCACACTCTACAATTGACGAATTGAAGGACTTAATTGATACACACATACCTTAATCGCAAAATGCTACCACAAAATAGTGGCATTAGCGAATTTTACTTACCGACGTCGTAATCTGACACAGAGATATCATTTGATTCTGGAAGATGTAAATCCTTCCTTAAGGCTGATATAACTGAAGAAGCTGCTGGAACATAACTCGACATGGAACTGAAAATAATAAAGTGATTAAATACACGAAATATGAAACTATAATTTGATTTACCTTCCAGTACATCCAGTTCTGGTTAACCAACATAATAATGCTAAATTACGGCTAGGAAATACTCTTGGGAAAATTCTTGGTAAAAATACAGATGAATATGAAGAGTCTGAACGGTCTGGAGAAACAAAATTGTTTCAAGATGAAAAATAGCAAATCTTGGCATGTTGTTCATTGACAATTATTTGACATTTGACTTACGTCTTCTAGTACGCAAAGGTCCACCAACAATCCATGAGTGAGAAATACTTATAATCCCAATAAAAAATAGTATAGACGAATAGCTAATTCTCATGATATCAAATAGTTAAAACACTTAGAGAAATAAAGAGAAAGACATATGTAGTGGATTAGTAGTTAAAAAGATAATAATTAGTCTAATTATTATGGTCACAAGAGTAAAGTGTTTTATCAGTCTTCAATCTCTATTAGTGTTGGTGTTGAATACTAAAATTAAACTGTTTTCTTTTGCTCTTCATATGTTTTGGCTTTTCTGTAAACAATACAATAAAGTTATTAATTTCACTCTGTATAGATTTTCATTAGTACCTCTACCTTCATTGTTGTACGTAAAGTTTTAAGAAATAAATATGAAGGAATTTTTTTTGTATTTTATGATATCTACATTTAACACCTTTGAATTATAAACTCTCATTTTTAAATGAATAGTTTTAACAATTTGTTATTTGTTCCCTTTCATCCAAACCAATCTTTTACACTTGATTTCATTTTGTGTGCTAGCAAAGAGAAATAGTAATTCAAATAGTTTAAAATTTAAATCTAGGTGAAAAGTCAAGTAGTTCAATAAATCATATTTAAACCAAAATGAAACCTCAAGAACGCATTTATATAGGTTCAGTGTTGGCGACACTATAAATACATTATTGAAAACCAATTTAAATTATTTTATAAATCAATGCAGCTATGTAGATGTAGCTCTAAAACTTTTCCATCGAATCTAAAACTCACCGCAAGCAAATTGTTTGTCAAAGATGAAAATCAATGGAATATGACTGTTAAATCTGAGTAAACAGTATTTAATTTTTTGTGTCATTGTTTTGTTTGTTAACAGTCATCTAATCCCATAGTTGTAAACACATTGTTACAAATCATGCAAAAGAAATATGAAAATAACAATAAAATACTCTATGATTTACGATTTACGCATATATGCAAATCATGAAAAAGGCGGAATAATAATAATGAAAAGAAAAATAGAAAATGCATAACAATGAAGAAAGTAATCTACCAAGATCCTGATTTTTATTTTGTATTCTCTAAATAAACATCAAAGAAAATTATTCAACATATATGAAAATTCCGACTTGATCATTATAATTATCAACACGGATTAGCTAACTCAAGTGTCATTGTATGTAAAACTAGAAATTCAAGTATGTGTGTAAGGCATGCAGAATTTACCAATAGAAATGTCTGAGATTTCCATTAATAGTAAAAAATGTTGATTTGATGATTGTTGAATCTGTTTGCGTTTTTTTTTCTAACGAGTTTCATCATTAGAAATAATTGTTAAAAATCTTGAGGAAAATATTTAATTTTGTCTTCGCAAAATTTCTTCCTCGGTACAATAATTACAACGTGCAAATGCAACGATATTTAATCGTGAGTCATTTGCGATATATTATTTTCCATTTATAACAAACATAAATATATCAAAATCAACAATTTAAAAAATTCCAATTCCATAAATGATGGTTTTAGTAACTCGAATCACTTGAAGCGATAGAAAGTTAATATCCTTTAGTTTTAATTTACAATCGACGTTATTATTTTCTATTATTCTATTTATAAGAATTAATTACTTTAGCACGATGAGAACGAGCCATTATATAAATCAAGCGTTACTTTCTACTAATAATTTTAAATCGTAAAATTAAAGCTCCTTTTTCTTTCTCCTAAATTAAAAAAAGCCTGTCAACATGAAAGACTCAAATAAAACACTTCAATTTCTCATCTCCTCCCAGTTAACTTTACTAAATCAAGCTATTTATAAGAACAAGAAGATTATAAATCTCTATTTGGTTTAAAATTTGTATGATTCTATTATTTCTATTGTACACGTACATCTACATGCATAAAGAATTAAAATTAAAATTTTAAGGTGTGTAAATTGCAATGTCACTGTCATTGACGATGGGGTAGCCAAAAAGTATTGTAGCTGAAAAAAAATCCTTAAATTATTATTAATATCGCAAAAAAAAAGCAGAACTCGCAACTCTCCATCTCCTTTTTATTTCATTTCACTCTCTTTTGAGTTTTGACATGATGTGAATTTGCAATTGGGAATTTGTAATGGAATAATGTAAAACAATACTCGTATTTATAATGGTGTAGAAGAAGATGAAGTTGAAGGGAAAAAAAAATAATAAGGTCATTGAGAAAGTAAAATTGAATTGTTAAAAAGAGCCGGTTTGATACGTAACCTAAAGTATAGATAGGTAGATATAGGTAAAAGACAACTAAATGTAAGATTTAGAGATGGAATAATAATAATATCTAACTAATCTTCACTTTTAATATGCTGTTTGCATGATTCGATTTCTTAATATGAGACATGAGAGTACCTTTAAAACCAGAATAAATTGTTTTTAAAAAGTGCATTGTAAAAATTTTACTTTCATTTGTATTACTCCTTGTATAGTACAATTATTGTGATGAAAAAAAATAACCTGTCATGGAGAAATAAATGCTGAAAATCTACGATCATGCTACGAAGGAAATTTCTAACGCTAAGATATAAAATCGCGTAAAGAAAGTAAAACGTCGATTGATCGCTAATATTCACACCGTAATTATTGTCAGGAATTCTTTGTAGAAGATTCAATTTGTTGTCAAATTCTTAAATACAAAACGAATGCATTTCTTGTTGTTCAGCTTGCTTACCCAGAAATAATGGCATGCAAATCCAGGATTTAGTAACTAATCATTTAATAAATCCATTTCCAAAGAAAGAAAAAAAAGATTATGATAATAAGATTCTTTACTAAATACTTTCACTGTCAGTTCAAATCCATTGTGGACAAATTGAGGAAGAATTATTTTGGGGCTTTGCTTTATGAACAAACTATGATTATTATGATTGACACAGAGCTACACACAACATTCACAACTGACTCTTGTATCAAAACTAACTGGATATACCTCGAAAGATTTAGATTTTTTTTTTTGCAACCAAATGAACTTGACCCTTTGTTCCTAAACAATGGATAAAGTTTTGTACATTGTTGGTGAGATCCGTAGAGTTGTGGCTTGGCTTGGATTGAAGTAACTTGACTGTCTTTTTCTTACCTATCTATTGCTATTGATTGTTTAATTTCTTAAGTTTCTAAATGTATAAGGTTTTTAAAAACATAAAAGAGAAAATGTCCCTGGGAAGGATAGAATATGCGAATGCAATGCAAAAAAAAAAAGCAAACCATTATTATCATTATTGCACTCTTACTCTTAACTGAATATATATGCATAAAAATACTATCAACTATTGAAACCTTTCTCCTTTTAAAGGAATAAGAAATATATGTACTACAACTAGTACGAAGGAATAATAACAATCAAACGATGATGATGATGAGATGTAAAGTAAAGACTTTTGCGAAAAAAAAATGATATGTCTCCTTATATTACAATTTACAAATACAATGCATTTGATCTTGGGATTCATTGCATTGCATATTTTCTTTACCTTATGCAAAAACTACATTGATTTTTCTTCTATTGTTTTGTTTCTCTTCTACATTACACCCCCTGATTTGCTCGTTTTACCTTCATCTTACTAACCAAGAAACCAAGTTTAAAAGCTTGTAAAGTCAGTACAACTTACAAGTTCATTAGCATTATCATCATTATTTTCTACTGCAAGTAAAAAACGAATCGTAGCGTACAAGTAATTTGCAATAAAATCTTTTGGTTTGGTTTGGTGTAGTAATAGCAAGTTGAAGTTTAGTTTAGCAACAGAAAATGCACACATGGATGCATTATGATGTGTGTACAATGTACGTGTGAATAATGGAAAATGCATGATTTGAAAAAGGAGAGTGAAAATGCTAAAAATATTTTATTTTTTTTTGCAGTGCAATTACTTTATTTCTTTTGATGTTATACATACATACATATACATGGTATATAATAGAAAACAAAAAGATAAGAATAAATTATAGGTCATGTAATTAAGTAACATTTAATTGCAACTACTTTTTATATTTAGAAGTTAAAAAATGCAACTAATGGAGATTTTTAGGAAGATACTTTCTATTAGGTAGGATTTAATAATAAGCAAGCAAATGAAAATTTGAAATTAATTTGCACATTCAAAAAATAAGAGCAATAGAATAATATACGTATCCTATATGGAAATGGAAGGTAACCTAAATATGAAATATTAAAGAAAGACAAATTGAATCTAATAATTCATTTGCTCATTAACTTTTGCATTTTTGGTCTACACCTCTACTCCTAAAAATATTTGGTAATGTTAATGTAAAAGTAATTTTAAGTACGTTATGACTTGTGTTGTGAGTATTAATAATTTTTCTGAAGCTCAATGCTCAAGTTGATGTCGAAGTGAAATCTTTGTAATTTAATTTCAAACCCCTGTTGCAGTCCTGCTTTTAACTGAACTACATTTTGTAAAACAGTGGAAATGAATGAATATCCCAGGAAGTATGGTTGCTGAAGACAAAAGAGTGTTTTAATAATCTAAAAATTCTTAAGGATTCATTTCAAACATTTCATCAATTAAGATTTGATTTTGTTTTCGTTTTTCGATTCGATTAGCACTTTCTTAATAATTTCAACACTGTGATGATCTGAAGATGTTTATTTACAATAGTTGTAATTTGTAAATTTATATTTCACGTAATTCAAGATGCGGAATAGGAATAGAGTAATAACAATCACGACAATGAAACTCTTTCATAATAATTTCACTTTTTCCGTAATTTTCGAAAGAAAGCTCTTTTAAATATGTAATTTTCATAACTTCAAGTCAATCAACTAATCTGTTGTAAAATCAGGATTACAACAGGATAAGAGGATAGTGAGATGAAATCAAATGAAAACGACAGTAGTGCAGTAGTACCAAGCCAATTCGCCAGAAACATGTAAAAGAACAATGAACTTTACGTTATTCTGTTCTCACAATTATTTTATCTTTATCATCAATAAATCTATTCATGTAATATATAAGTAGAAATACCTAAGAAGAATGAGCAGTATTTTATTTCTCGCCAAAAAATCAAAACAAGTTAAGTAAAAATGAAACTGAGAGTTAACGTTAGGTAAACAAATTATTATTAAAATGCAATACGATACACGAGTACGAGTATAAAAAGTTTTATTTAAACTTTCCATTAATTGTCCATTACATTACAATACATAGATGAGGAATTCATGATGTGGAAAACAATTATTTTGGTAATGGTAATGCCGTCTTATATACAAGTAACTTGTACGATTACGAATACGATCGACTATCTCAATCTTGCTCGCTCGCTTTATGGATGTTGTTAATGATATTTGAGGTTTAATTTAATGTTACGCCAAAGTCATGTTCATATGTATCAAGTGCGGACTTTTTCAGCAGTGCTAGATTTTGTAGATAAGAAAATTAAAATAATTAAACGGAGGAAGTCTTGAGAAATGCCAGTATTTTCCTCGGAGCGGAGTAATTACTTTATTCCTGTATTTGTACAGTAAAACTCCGTTTACATATCGCACAAGTAAAGCATGTACACAAATTTCAATGAGCATATTAGTTCCATGTTGAGAGAGTCAAAATCCAATTTTTGTTCTCTTAGAAAAGTTTTACAGCTACACGAACGGAATTAATTAATGATTGGAATAGTAAACCTTGATTAATTTGATATTTGATTTCAATTATATTTATTTTTTGAACTTTGAACAGTTTTTCACATACTTTTGTTTATTATGTGCTGCTACTGTACTGTCAATCTGAGTTTTTTTTTTTCATATTCTATTCGTCAAATACTGTCGTTTACCTTTAAGTATAATTATATTTACGTGCAAATAAAACCTAAATAAATCTATTTATATAAAAAACATGGTATCCAAAATGACTGGTTCCAAAAAATAATAAAAATTAAAAGTATATACAGTTTATAGTACATTTGCTTTCGGCGTAACGTTTTTTTTTTATAACTAACAATAATAAGCAGGGTGTTTGATTTCAATTCAATCAAAAAAACATAACAACATTCATTCATAATTTACGATTTATGAAAAATCAAAACAGTTAATCAACGAAATTTCTTTTGGGTTCGACCACTATTTTGGGGATTCGGATTCCATTTCTTCCATTTCACATAGGCTTTTCTTGTAAAGGGTTATACGAAATGCGATGCGAGCAGAAAATACATATTACTTCGTCGAAATTTCGAATCACAAAATGATTTAAATAAGTTCATTTGCACAGTTTAAATTAAACACGCAGTCTATTCTGTATGGCACTTTCACTCATACAGAACTTACACCACATACACTTTCTTTCTGTGACAATTATTCTGGTTGATCGTTGATTTGATTTGATTGGGCAGGAGAGGACACATACATATTTTTTTGGGACAAATACTGGAAGCTTGAGTTGGCTGGCACATTTGGATCCATTAGATAATTTTCAAACATTTGACATTTTGAGCAAGTGGACGTAAGTATGGTAGGAATTCCGTTGCTTTCTGGTTCATTTAACGTTTGACGGTGGTACACAGAGCTGGACTAAATATACGAGTAATATTCATGATCTGAAACATAAATATTGATAAGGAATAATAACTATGGGCTTTAGGATAATTTGATTGTGTTTTGTTTGTTTGTGCCTGCAGTAATAATAGTAATAATACTTCGTATAAATTTCGTATAAATATATAAAATAGACATAACAATTTGTTAATTAACTAATCCCTTTGAATCCTTTTGTTTTGCATTGATTTTGTAAATAGTTTAAGTATCATTTCAAATTTTCAAGTGTATTTTCCTTTTGATTTTATCCACTAATGGCATATGAAATCCAATCTGCAGTATAGGCTACTCTATGATAAATTCCTGGTTGTTGTCTTTGGGCACAGGAATAACCTGCAGATACAATCCCAATTAAATACCATCTTCCTGAATGCTGTAGGGTTAATGGTCCTCCAGAATCACCCTAGAATTTTACATTAGAAAATTAAATTAGGATTTTGACTTTCCAACAGTTCCAAAACAAAGGATGTTTACTATTATATTATATTCTATACACTTTTCTTCCTTCCTCGTTTGTCTCGTTATTATTATCTGTTTTTCCAGGAAAACAATATCAAGTTTTACGAGTACGTACTCTCGCCGTCGTCGATCAATAAAAGATTACACACAAAAGAGGATTTAATTATAGACCAAGAAATGAGACGTTAGCTCCAAAAACATCTCAGTTATAGTTATACGGTGCTAAACCAGATTAAATCCAGTAGTAGCAATGTTTTTCGTAAACAAGGATACTTGTGTTGTGTGACAGACAATTCAAGTAGAAATTTAATTAGTTTGATAGGTAGTTATAATTTTGTTTAATTTTACCTGGCATGAGTCTTTACTTCCAAATTTATATCCTGCACACATCATTTCATCATAAATAATCACATTAATTCCTTTGCCTTTGTGCCATACTTCACATTCTCGACTCTCAATAACTGGTACATCAACAGCTTGAAGTGTTTTTGGTCGAAGTCTGGAACCTTTTTGAAGGAGAAAGAGAAATATTAGAATTGTCTTGTTCGAAAAATCTCTTGAGGAAGTCTAAAACTTACCAGCTTCCAAAGCACCCCAACCCGTGGCCCAACCATATTGGCCTTCGTAATCTGTACCCTTTTCTGGTAAGCAAATTGGTCTTATATGTGGTAAATAGTCAATATTTCTATCCAGTCTTAAAACAGCTACATCAAAACGATCAGCCTAAAAATGGAGTAAATAAACATTTCTTTTAGTAAAGTTTCAATTTTCCATCTCATTCACTTGACTTTTAACTTACTTGCGGTGTAAACTTAAAATGTGGATGTACTTTAATTTGTGTAACACCCACTGTTATAGGTGGATAAGGTTCTGCATTAGAATTTAAAACATAATCTCCTAACGTTACAGCTACTTGATATGGTGAAGCTCTAGAAAAAAATAAATCAAGGAAAATGGAAATGAATTACATGAAAAAACATAATCCCAAACCCAATCATCAAACAGAAAGAATGAAAAACAAATTGAGAAATATATTCGGATTGCGATTCCAGGAAATATCATGTTTTGAAAGGAAAATTACTTTTGGAGAAAGCATTCATTATATTACAATCTAAAGAAACGTGGAAACTTTTTTGTGTGTAGGTTGATGATGAAGATGATATTCATCATTTTAACTTGAGTGTGCAACAAGTGCTTCTTTTTTTCTAAGGATTCTTTGAAGTAGTTTCGAATGGAAAGAAATATAGGAGCATTACAAAATATTTTATTCCAATTGAAATTTGGAATTGAGATCAAAAAGGGAATACAGAGCTCAGCTCATCGGCTAACTGTTTCGTAACCAGGAAGCATCATTATCATCACTTTAGAGACGTTTAAGAGCATTTTTGCCGTTTAATAAATCCGAAATACAAAGCAAAATTAGAAGACTTCTGTTTAGAAGAGTTAATAAAGGACTTGATCTGGAGTTTCGTTGTAAATACTTACTTGGCAACACAGTGCCCGGCAGTGACGACGTATCGCTCATTAATTAAGGAACCACCACAGCGACTGGAACCCACTCGAATATAAGCCTGGAAAAGTTGTAAAGTATGCATTAGTAAGGTAAGTTACATTTTGCTTTTAAGAAGTATGGACAGCTATATAAATTTATAAAACTTACCTGCCACGGAAATGATCCAAAACCAGCTTCGCGACCTCCGACAATTCTCTCTTGAGCTCCTAAATTATCTGAAGTAACTCCACATCCTGGAAAAAAATCAAACAAAATCATTTAATACATTTCCATCACTAACAGAATTCCATTAAATTTTTTTGGACATTACTTACTTGGATCATTAACAACAGGTCCATAATATCTTTGTACTGCTGGAGGATCCGTAGTTGATTGACCAATACCCTTTGAAGATGCGGCTGTTTGTCTTTGACAACATGCCATTAAAAACCCACCACAACCCTTCTCAATTAAACCCCCACCCATCCAACAAAATAGGAAAAATTCACAAGAAGAACCCGTACAAGTACTTGAGTCACCAAATATAAATCTTTTTGTTGCAGTCATAGGACTTGTCCCCACACCATTTAATTGACTTTGACTACCGAAGCTCCTAATGTCTTCAATTTCTATATCAAACAAAAAGGAAAAATAGAACAAAAATTTAGTATAAGAAAAAGAACTCTCACTTACAGTGTAAGTGTATGCATTATATTGTATTGTATTTACGCGTGCATTGCATTGCGTTGCATATTTTACTCAATAATGAAATTTTAATTGTTCTACATAATAATAAAGATGATGATGACGAATTAAATTTTTGCAAAGTATTAGTACCTATACGTATTTTCCTACAACAATATCATTTTTCTATTTCTTATACTTTATAATAATGTGTGTCTATTGTTTTTTTTCACAATTGAGTGAATTTGACAGAATTTTTCTGCTTAAGTTCTTCTTTTTTATTTTTTACCGTACAGCATAGATACATATATAGAATTAAAAGACCACAACAATATAAAAATATAACGTTAACATTATTGAAATTGAACCACTGTGTATGTATGTCTAAGTTTACTTTACTGGGATTGGATTAGTGGAATTTGGATTACAATTTACAATTTACACGATTAAAAACCTTTAACTTTAACTATAACTCAATGAATCCAGGTTGAGCGGAACCAAGAAATTGTAATGTTGTATTTTAGGCCTGTACTGTACTGTACTTCTTGTAGTTCGGTAAAGGTAAATTATTATTGCAATGTAAGCAGAAAAAGAAAATCATCATGTTTAAATAACCATTAATTTGTACAATGACATTTGACAATGTTTAAATTATTATTTTGTATTTGTAAAATCAAATCAATTCTTCTTCTACTATCCTAATTTTCCTTTCTTTTAAAAATAATACTAATTTGTAATTTCCTGTTGTTAACCTCATAAAGAATTAAAGTAGTTCAAAAGAAAGTTTGGCTTTTGCTTTTGATTTTGACTTACCTTCTGGATAAAGATGAGTTGGTTCAGGTGGACCCCTCGGTGCAAAGAATAAATTTCTTTTAAATCTATGAAGTATTGAGGAATAGCTAGAACTACTACTACTACTGGATTCATTATTATTATTAATTTGACTAAAATTTCTTGAATTATTTAAATTATTATTTTCTATTGTTTTAATATTGACTAGTAAGGCAAATAGTAGTAGTACTGCTGATCCCGTCAGCACAGCTAGGGTCAACAATATTGACAAGAGTCGCATGACTCTCTCTCCCACTCGACACTATAAATAAAACATTTAAGAAAAAGTTCCAGTTAGTACTTCTTATTACACAATAATCATTCAACACTTTCCATACAAAACAAACACAATGTTTAATAATTACAAGTTGAATAAAAGTATTTATTAGTATAATTATTAGCATTTTCACATTATTATTAAAGGAAATTGTACATACTTTGTTCCTCTATGTTATTTGAATGAATTAGGAACAATAGAAGGAAACAGTGGCTCAATCAATGCACTTTAACTTTTTAAAACATAACAACATAATGCTTAAAAATTTACTAAATGTTATTATTATTGTGAACTAAACTAATTTGAAGTGAACTGGATTGGAAAATAAAGCACACAATTGAGGATACAATCCTGACAATTACAAATACTTTACTTAAACACGTTACACACAGTAAAAGTTACTTTAAAAGTATTTTTGGGGTTTTTCTTCTTATTGAATTTCATGAATCAGTAAAAGATTGAGTACATTTTATAAGGTAAATTTGTTGTAGGATATGCTTCGATTAACCACCCTTGAACTTTATTTAATAAAGAATGAAAGAAAGCAAGAAATCTTTTTGTAACGCAGGGATATGGAAGATTTAAAGGGTAAAGTTGGTTAATTTTTCTTAGGATTTTAGGATTATAAAGCAGCAAAGCTCAAAGCTATAATTCATGGTTATAGGATAAAGTTCTCTTTTTTCAACTTAACATGAAGAGAATTAGTATCATGTTTGATTAATTAATATCATTTTGCTAACTGGCTTATTACTTGTTTAAATTTTTATAATTAAAAAAAAATCAAGTCAAGCTCATGCATATACAAGCACAACAATGATTTTTGGAAATTGTAATTTAAATCCAAAGAAGTTTGTGTTTAACTAACCAACATGCTCATATTTGGTAATCCCTAGTCTTTCACTTATGCTTACGCATAGTAAATTCAAATTCTGAACTTGATTTACCTTGGACTAGGTAATCATTTTACGCTGTACTGCATTGTTTTACAAAATTGTAATTTATTTCCATAAAAGTAAGATAAGTGAAACTTGATGCATTTACCTACATTGCAATATGATAATATTTAATGAATGGAATGGACATTGGAAATGGAAATAACAAAAAAATTGTTGTACTATTACATTACTACGTTTATATTAATTATTCACTTCCGGATGAAGATTACAGTACAAATACAAAACGTTATTCAGCAATCAACGATCTCGTAGTTGTAGTTTCATGAGCAAGATAACCTTTCCACCTCATATAATTTGTATATTTGTATATTTGTATAATATAACATTATCAATTTGGACCTATGTATCTGTATCTACCTTAACTATTGACTCATTTTACTCAAAAGAAATTACGCATATATGCGTGAATATTTTTTTGGTGTGAAATTTTTAGTTAGAGAGAGTTTTTCTGCACGAGGAGATGATAATATCTATAATCAAAGTTCGAGTGGGTGGGTGCATCTAAATTTTGAATCTCATCAACATTAAGATTAAGCAAAACCCAAATTAAATACTCTGTAACGAATCCAGTTTTTCCAATCAAGGGCAGGAATATGGAACTATTGAACAAAGTTGGATTAGATATTTCTAACAAGTCATAAAAATTATTGCATGGAGTTTAAGTACTAAATTGAGATTCCAGTTCCAAAGATTTGAGTTACAGCAAAATATATTACATAGAAATTACAAATGAAGGTAAAAACTGGGTCGTTTCGTGAGTAGAATTCTAAAGTACCATACCATATACAAATTCTAAAGTTAAGTTCATAGTCATACTTAGCTAAGCTAAGGTTGTACTGCACTGCAGTTTGCTAACAAAACAACAACCTTCAGAAGGTATTCCACATCTCCATGTGTAATATAATAATAATAATACTATTAGGCACTTAGAACATGCATAAGTTTATAAATATGCGTATGTTTATTAGAGATAAACTTATTCATAATTTGGCTTAAAAAGCAAACAGTTTGAGCAAAATAAGTTTATAGAATAGTTTATCGAAAGAGTTGCGCGGGAGAAGAGTGAAACGGCTGTCTCTTGCTCTCATAAGCCAAAATATCTCATTGCATATCTTTCCTCTTTTTAATCCTGTTTATCCCTATGCCTATGTTTAACGTGTTTTTTGGTTTATAAAGGGGAGGGACTTGCTTAAAAAGATAATCATAAACATATTCATAAAGATATTCATGCTTGTTCTAAGTGCTTATTATTAAAATCTTAAGTCTTTTCATCTCAAGAAAAAATTTATGCCGCAAGATATTCTGCATACATATTCAATTCAATGTGACTTAAGTTTAAGTTTCTCTTTAGTACTTGTATTACGAATACGATGCATCACTCAACATCTTTGGGCACATTGCATGTTTAATTTAGTGAAAATGAAAACAAACTATGTACTTCAGTACTTGTTGATAATTACTAATGTTGAAGTTGAATCAGAACCAAGTTTATATAATAGCATATATTTTATTATTATAATACGCGTACTTGGATGGTTGCTTAAGGTGTATAAATTGAGAGAGTTGAGGAATGAAAGATTGAATTGTGAATTGACGGACGAAAATAAATCTAAATAAATGCAAGCAAAAGTATTCTTGTAAATTCTGCATAGTTAATTGCAGACACAAGAAGGAAACAAATTAAAAGAGTAATTAGAAATCTTGTAGTTGTAATTACAATGTAGTTGCATTGCGTTTGATGTAGAATTTGCTTTGATTTTTACTAATTGATGGAGATGGGAATTTCATCAAAGAAAATTCATTTTCTCCAGCAATTTAAGTCAAATTAGAATCAAAGTTACAATTACATATTAAAGTGTCTCTTCTCTTCTTCTTCTTAATATTTTATCCACGTGTGATTATTTCATTTTTGGAATTTGAACTTAGCAAAACAGTAGCAATGAACTTGGGATAATTTTTTTTTATCCTTCAAAAATGAAAATATGATATACTTTACTTATACACAAACTCTATTGTACAACTACTTAAACAAGCTTGCTAACCCACGTAGATTTTATTAATAAAAAAAGAAAAGAAAAGCCAAAGCGAAATGAAATAAGAGATGCTTGGTCATCATTACCATTTGTATACATACATGCATCCACAAAAAAAAAATGTTTTATTATTATTATGATTATGATTATGAATTAATCTAAGGCATGAGAAATTCCATTCCTATTCCCCTATATTACTCTTGGTCGTGTTTCGTTTTCATTTGGGTATTTTGGTGTTATTCACTTCTTCATCTTAGTTGTTAGTCGCCAATTGCTATTGCGATTCGTCCTTGTATTCTATACAAATATTCTAATGCAGAAAAGAAAATGCAATGTGAAATGAAATGTGAATGCACTTTCATTATTATATTGCTTGATGATGATATGACATGGAATGGACATGATCCACGTTTTTCTTGACAAAAAAAAAATGCAAGGAATGTAATTACTCCTTGGAAATTTGGAATACAAAAAAATCTACGTTGAATTTTGCATTGCATTCCTTTTAGGTTTGGTTTGTACCTTGACGTTCAGTATTTTAATTTCAGGCATCATCTTCTTTTGATACAATTTTGACAAAAAAAAAAACACGAACTTTCACTATGTAGGTACTATGGTACTTTGCATAGTGTAACTTTTAAAATAGGTAATTTATTACTTAAAAGTAAGTTTGTATATCATTCATTTCATTATCATTATTTGATCCACAGAAGAGCAAACCAAACCAATACTTTTTACAGTTTGCATTGCATTTACATTGTGTAATGAGAAAGTGATACAAGAATAGAAAATTAATCTTTAGCTCAAAGATAAACATTTTATTTATTAGCGAGAGTTAAGAAAAAAGAAGACTCTAACTTTAAGACTGTGAGTCTTTTAATGACATAAATCAATTCAATTGATGATGACTTTGTTTAAACTAAAGTAGAGTTTAATGTACGAGTATAAATAAAAGCTAAACTATCACATCGTGATACTGAAATAATAAATCTTGGAAACTTAATACTATTTTGTATTTGAATCCGATGGTGATGACGTTATCTATTGGAAGATCCAACTTTTTCCTTGTCACCTAATTTTTCTATTCCTTATAATTTATATAGTTAGTAAAAAAAAATCTGGTACAAGTACTTACATTAAATCTTAGAAAATAAAATTAATCGTGAAACATGTGCCATCAAATCAAAGCAAGCTGTCATCAGATGAATTCATACAGTGTATAACCTGTTATTCGAATACGAATAAGTAAATAAACTTAAGTGTTATCGTTATATCATTCGAAATTAGCTAACACTAACACTCGTATTTTCTATTTTGATCTCAGAATAGAAGTGAAAAGTAAAATTTTTGGTAAACGTAAAGTACAACTTAATTCACTAAAGAATTACGAATTACGATAAGATTTATGAATAACACATTTGTACGTGTAACATCTATAAAAGATTTATACAAAACCAAATATGTAAGCAATTGACATGAATGAATAGAAGGAAAAAAAGAAAATTTTACGCATAAATAGACAGAGTAATTGTCCCCGTCCATGTAGCTTATGGATTAATAAAATTCCCATTGTTTTGTTAGTTGTTACGTTAAATGTAAACAATCATTTTTTGGTAAATTAAATATCAAATCAATGCATTGGGATTTTCGTTATTCTATTCCTTGTGACTTGAGGCAATGTATTTTTATTATTGTGAACAAACACAAAGTGAAATGTAAGTATTTTTATGGGATTATAATAGTCTATTTCTATTAAATTAAATTCCTTTGGCTGATCCAATAATGTGATTAATTATATGAATTTTAACCTTTTCCACCCCCATCGCATCGTCGTGGGCTAACAAAAAAAGAAATGGACGTTCACGTTCGTCTTCGTTATATGTAAATTAAGTGAGATGAGCAAGGAAAGTGGCTTAGATTTTAAGAAGACAGTTATTAGAGTACTGTAGAAGATAACAATAAATAATGAGCAATAAAGTTTGATTTAAATTCTAAATGACAATGTAATATTTATGCGTGTTTTTTTTTGAAGATAGGACTATATTGACATCAAGAGCGTCCATCGTCCATCCTCATCAAGTTTGAAGTTAAAGGAAGTAAACATTACATTCATCAAATTCACAAGAACAAAATTTTACAATAATCATTGTATTGTATTTGGATGGATGGAATATATTAAACTCCTTAAAGATGTACCATAAGAGAAATCTACGAAAGTTGAATGAATATTATACTATTACTGCTATTAGTCAATAGAGCATTTATGCTTGTAGTGAGGTATTGGGATTATCCAAGGAAAATCTCATCTACATAAGAGATTAGATAATTGTTCAAAGAAAGATACGATACGAGTATGTGTGATAAATTTACGAGTATATGAGAATACGAATATGACAATGGTTCTGTAATGGTAAATTAATTACTAGGTAATGGTAATAATAACAACAAAAATATTTCCATATACCGGTTTACGTCCCTTGTTCTACAGCATAGCATTAGCAAGGGTTTACTTTACACTTAGAGATAGTCATAGTTAGTTGTTTGCTAATTGTGATTGTTGTACAAATAACAAATGTACTCATTGTTACAACACAGGGTTTTACAGATTTTATATCCTGTAAATGCATATCCTGAATGTATCTAAATGTGTAGCTTTAGCCTGCATAAAATTTTCTTCTGTTAAGATTTAAGATGAATCCAAAATGAAAATGTACCTGGAAAAATTCTATTGTGTACAAAAGAATGAAATCTGGGCCACCAAAAAGGAGTTTCAAGGTTTTTTGGGCAGAAGATTTCTTCTTCTTGCTCCAGATTTTATATTTTTACAATGAACGTTTGAACTGTTGACCTTTGATTTGATTTTGAAGTACCCAACAAAACAACACCCAAATACATTTAATACTAGTTACTAATCTGCCCTTAAGGGAATTTTTTTTACTGATACTATACTTAGTGCTTGCTGGTAGCATAAAATAAAACAGAACAGAAGAGTCCATTTAGCTAATGCATGCATAAAGTATTAAAAAAATAGTGAAACCCTTTGCTTTTACTTTCATCAAAAAATGCTCACAAAAAACCGTTGTTTTTTTTATTTTTATGTCTATCTGCCTGTCTGAATGTTTAAAACAGCATGGATTGTATATGGTTTCATTTTGAAAAAAGAGACATTACATTAGCACATGAAGAAGAAGTAATCTTAATCTTTATATTATAAAGTTTTAAACTTCAACTTGCATTTTGCAGGTAATCTATGCTGAGCTGAACAAATAAAATTGAAAAACCAAAGCGTAAGTAAGAGATTTACCAGAAAGAATTACAATTACACCATACTGAGTAAGACCCAGAGAGACAGAAAAATAAAATGAAATAAGAAATAGCTAAAAATATAATGAGAAAATAATATAACTATATAAGTAAGAGTTCTTTTAAGAAATTGAATTGAATTATAACAACAACAATAGCATTTATTTACATACATGTGAAAGAAAAAGTTGGAGCAGAATAGCAGATTGCTAATGCAATAGCTAAAGCTAAAAGTGTACACAATTTTTTGGTCTTATTTTGGCATTGGCTTGGATTGGATTTAATTTCATTTTCACTCGTGCATTGCATTTTGTATTTCAGGAAATAAAAACGCATAAAAATAACACTAACAAAAATGAAATTTCAATGTAAATGTCAAACTGTACTCACTTTTTAAGCCTTGACTTAAACAAAGAATAAAAAAAATTTAAATACTAAGAAAAGGGACAGTTTTTAAGGATAAAAATAAATAAAGACAGAACAATAACAATTGGTTTTTTTTGTATAAAAAAGGAAGGCATGAGTAACTGTAAATATTTAACCTTTTCCGTCCAGTTCACTTAAAAATAATTTATTTCAATTCAGCGAAACAAATAAAGCATATCAAGGTTCTCAGACATTCAATTCCATAAAAACATTTACTTTCGTTTCATTTTCATTACCTTAATAAAAAGTTGCAAAATCTCTAATTCTCATTCCTGGAATTCCTTTTTTATCATTTTCTCCGCACCATGATGAACTGGAAACTATAAACTTTTATATATTATAAGAGAACGAAGAAACTACTGGGAAGCTATAACAGAGCAAAGAATTTTTCCACTGATCCAAATATAACTTCTGGAAATACGTACAAATTCCAGGAATACAGAATATATGATGGAGAAAATAGAAATAGAAATTCTCTTTCACTTTCTCCAGGCAATATTTTTAAAAGCTACTTTACTTTTCCTATTTCTCTTACACACACACAATTACAGCTAAATAAATTTAATCCACGAGTATGTATATCTGATGGTAGCATTAATGCTCGTTTGTTTGTATGTTTACAACAATAACTTTGAAAACCTAGAGATCTATTTATCTTCCAAATTTTCTTCTTTACTGGAACTTTAACTCTCTAAAAATCAACTAATATCTCTAAATGATAAAAATTCTTAGTTTAGTTTTGAATTTTTTTTTGTGTGTGTCCCAGGTAGGTCGAAGTACTTTAAAAATTATGTATTGCTTCTTGGACTGCTGAGACACATTTATAAATATTATCACCAAGCGTCAAGTCTACTAAGGATTGAAAATAAAGTAAGTAAGCAAAGCATGCATAGCATGCATAGCCATAGTACCGTAAGAATCGTTTTCTTTGTATTATCTTTCTTATTCTTTTCTTACCTATTATTGGTTTACTTACTTTAGTTTACTACCTTAAAGAAAAAAGGTGAATATACAAATACATACTTCTTTAAAGAAAAAGCCTTGCAATGCATGCAACTGCATTAAACTTGCTGTTAAGTATTGCTGTAACAATTCTAGCAACAATGCTGCTAACTATCTATAAGTATAAATATAACTATAAAGGTGCATTTAACATCATCAACGTAACATCCTAAAACCAAAACCACCTTTTTTTTCCTTGGCTTCTCTCTCTCTCTCTTTCATTGTTAATGTTTGAAGTTTTGAAGTTTTGAATTTAAGAGAGAGATATCCCTTTTCCTTGCGGCTAAAAAATCTATGTAGTAAAACCCATATAATAATGTATATAAATTTTTACGATTATGTACTCTAATATCTTATAGAACTTTTTGCTATTGCTGCTACTGCATTTTTATTTACTTTAGTTAAATAAATTGCAAAAATTACGAAAAATAGCAATGAAAGAAGAAAAAAATGTAATGATAGATAATGTAAGAGTTTGATACACGTTTTTATGTTAACCAACATAGCGTAATGTAATCATGGTTTTTAATCACAATCCATTATTTCACTCATTCATTTTCAGATAACCAAAACCCACAGTATTAAAACAACTACATAAAAGAAAACTATAAGATTTCTCAGGATTTAAATTAAACTGCATTTTCTTTCCTAAATTGTCATTAAAAATTTAATTTATGTAATTCACTTGATAAATATAGACATTTCCAGGTTTCCATTTTTCCTATCTAAGAATTTCTAGAGACTTTAACTTTCTCTTTTGTTATTATTACGTTTTGTGATTTAACAGCAAAGAATTTAGGCATATAGCTTGTAAAATTAGAGATTTGAGCTTGGATGCCAATTACCATAATTGCATAAAAAGAGTTAAGAAGATCTCAATGCAGATGTTAGTTTGGATGATCAGGTCCTTCGATGGAAATTGTATATGCTGTAGTGTATGCTGAGTCCGAAAAATATGTAGGTCATTACGACGGGTTTAAAATATGTTATGTAAACTACATCATATTTTTATTTATAAGAAGTTTCACTTTTAACAAATCAGTGATAATTGCATTACGTATGTATAAGATTTTTTAAATAATTCCATTAGATAAAAAGAAAAGTGGGTAAGATCAATAACATAACAATTTCATAATTTCCAACCTACAGAATATCATAATCATAAAATCACATTTAAATTTAAAAAGATGAGATAATCGAATCCTGTATGTATCATCTTATCATAATTTGTCATTCATTTTGGCATTAGCACCCTGTTTTCACTTCTCATCAACAAGAAAATTACACGTGATTACACAACATATTATATTATACAAACTGCACCCAAACAAAGTAATAAATTGTCCTCTTGAGATTCATTAATTTATATGGCAAATATACGGATATAGGTAAACTTGTTCAAAATCAAGTGTGAACGGAAGTAAGGGAAAAAAATGTATGTCTAATTCAAAGCCATTGCCTTTGGATTCGCAATTGTATTACAAGATCAAAGTTCAGAAACTGAAATGGAATCTGCAATAAGCATTATGGATTAGATCACGATCAAGAGCAGTTTTTTTCCTGTATATAAAAAATGTGAAAGTCACATCATAGTCAGCCGCCGTTCAAAAGTTCTATGTCTACTCTACTCAAAGTCTATACTACTCAATAAAATAGCTTTAGTTTTTCGTCAACTTATTCAAAGCTATTAAGTAATATTGCATTTATGCATTTATTTATGTGATTTTTTCCAACAATCAACAATGGTATTGTTAGGTTTATTGGCACTTTGTGCATCGGAAGATAGTTATTATTATTATAACAAAAAAAAACTTGTATTTATGGATTTTCCCGTTTGGAAAATCATCATTGTTGTATGTTGTAGTAATTGTCATTAACTACACTACAACTAGTCTTTTCTTACAAGTTACAACATAAAAAATGCATGTGCATAATTACATCAACAATAATACAATCATAAATTCATTCTCGCATATTTTAGATAAGGTTCACTTATTTACAATTACATAAATTGTATTGACTTGATAGTTGATATGCATGGATAACAGAATAAGGTAATAGTAATAGCAATGCAATGTACATAATTTAATTTCTGAGTGAATATTATGTACTCTTTTATAATTGCAAATTCTTTCAGTAAACTTTCACATAAGTAAATACAAAATATGGAATGCGAATAGACTGAAAACCCCTTAAAATAGAAAACTGTTTTGTTTCCCAAGAAGAATACGAATAGTCAATGTGTATCACATTACGGCTTTTGCAGCAGCGTATGCTCAATGATTACTTTAATAAATTAAATTAAATTATGAGATCATCATTACAGTATTACATCTTTGCATCCAAAACAATGAAATCCTTCAATCTATCTACATGTAATCTCCAAAAAATTCAACCTTTAGGAACAATCAGTCAAATTCATCATCATTCCTTATCCTTTAGGCATTTTGCCATTTCTATAAATCAAATATGAATGAAATGACAAGACAGGTGGTTGGGTTTGCTACTGTAATTCTTTTTTACTCTATATTTTTCCTAATGATATTATTACAGGACGGTGGTAGAAGTTTGGTAATTGTAATGTAATGGTAACCAAATGTTTTTGCTTCAAAATCGTATGAATATGATCATCATTCATTTAAAATGTAACAAGTGAAAACTGCATATTACATTTACAGATGCCTCCTATGAGTATAATGAATTTAAATGTAGAGTACGACTTCAGACACAGAGCTTCGGCATTTGTGATATGATATAATTTCACTTTCAGTAAAAATGAAGTTCTTGATATTGATATCAGACAGTCTGAATTATTAAGGACTTAAAATACAAAGCTCGCCTTTAACCTACTCGGTTTCCTAATTCTTTCTACTGTTCATAGTATCCTGTCCTGAATTTGATTTTCTTGGCTTTCTAAATTCTAGCTAGTTGTAGTTTCATGAATATAAACATTTACGAAGAAACTCTAAAAACTAACATTTGCTCTTTTTTGAAATACAGACAACATTAAAGAGAAAAGCCTATTTATGACGAAGACGTTATAACGATATAAGAAATACAAAGAAACACAAGCAATAAAACAAAAAAAATTTTAGTCCAAGGACATTCGTTTATGCGGATATGAAATATTATGTATCTTTTTTCATTTTTCCTTTTGTACAAATAGATTTTATTTGTTTTATGTGGAATGTTAGTTGGCTTGGTTTGGCTTTCGGTTGTATAAGTTTTTACTTTCTACAAAATGAAATGAACGTACAGTATCTGTATGTTATGTACGAAAGTCAGAGACCTCAAAATAAATATGTACCAGCAAAAGATAAGCATTAGGTAATCACATCCATCCCATATCCCCAAAAAAGATTTTTTTTTTCATGTATTTATTTATTTGAAATGAAAGTGAAAACAGGAGCACAAATGTGATGATCCGTGGATGTGGATCCTCCATCCATAATTCATATGCAAATGGATACAATATACAACATTCTCCTATTTTTAGAACTTCATCCACTGCTGCTCCATAAAATTATTTATCTCCAATCTGTCATGATGGAAAGGAAACCCAAATTTAATGCCCATATATGTTTACCTGTTCTGTTTTAGTGAGATTATTAACTTCAAAAGTTTTATGGTTTAGGTGAACTGAAAACTGAACTCCCACTGGTCCATTGACCTAAATTCATTTGCTCTTGTTTCTAAAAAGCTAAAAGCCCAAACATAACATACATAATTTGGAAGATTCTGAAACTGAAATCCTATTAAAACCGAATGTATACACTATAAATGATGCTAATGAGCTAGCTTAAGCATTGTAAAAGTCTATTGAATTACGTGCTGTTTGTCTAATCTACATATACAAAGTTGCAGTTAAAAAATTGTAAAACAAAACCTAATGATGAAAACTGAAAAATATCTCCCATTAGTTCATCCTAAATAAATAAAGCTCATTTAATAACCTTGCTTTGTTTGTATCTATTTATATGCTTCTATTGGCGAGGCTTGTTTTGTTTTGTAAGCAAACTTTCTTTGAGTTTGATTTGAGTTTGACTAAAACTTTTCAAACCAATGTTAATGTTAAAGATGAATTTAGCATTGTACTTGTACAGGAATAATTGAAATATACAAACAAAGCAGGTAGGTTATATACATATTATAGAATTTGTTTAATTATAAAAGGTAATATATAATAGAGATAAAATCAAGAGTTTTTGGCTAGCATAGTATTTCGTATTTCATTTCAATTAAATTAATCTATTGCTATTCATTCAACAATTCATTTAGTTTGTAGCTACTATAAATAAAATTTCTTCACGAACGTAATGATAAGAATAAGAAAGGTTATTGACATTGATTGAGATAAGAATGATGTTAGTTAGAATCAAAACAAATTAGCAGAATTCAATATCAAAATCAAATGAGCACTTTTTTATCTTTACACAAACAAAACATTGTATAAAATGTTAACGAAAACGAAACATACGTTAGTAAAGTAGTAGTAATTAAAAATATCCCTTTCAATAATTATAATTATTTATCTAGGCATCAATAAAGCCAAAGAAAAAACTGAGCAAAAGAAACTATCGTAAATTCAAGTATACAGGAAGAGTTAACATTTTTTAAATAAATTTAAGAATCGGCATTTAGGTTCGAATACATAGTTTTGCCCATAAACAAGCAAACAAAAAACTCCAATCAAATCATGTCTGAAGTAAACTATTGTTTTTCTCAGACTTTTCCTCTATAAGCTACACAACAACTAGTATATCTATAATTATAAAGCATTAAATTGTCGTTTTTCTCCTTACACAAGCAACAAATTGCAGGGAGAGTCCTAACATCTTCTATTAGTCACGTTTTAATTTTCTCCGTAGAAAAGATGGAGAATACTGTGTATATAGTAATAGTAGTAAATATACTTTACGCTTTCGCAATATTCTATGTTTGTTGTCATTGTCAATCAATTTAGTCTAACATCAGCGGCGAATGATGCATTCCTTGAATAATTTGTGACACAATATGGTAATAGTACCTTAGTTTTAAAGAAATTCAATAGTTCAAGGCG